>OVBJ01002018.1:0-21471 GCA_900406535.1 Noccaea bulbosa
GATAAACCCGAAGAAAAGCAAAAACGAATATATTGAATAGCGAAGATAAAACAAAAACCAAAATAGACAAAGATAAATAAGAAAAAAACCAGATAAAAAAGTTGCAAAGAAAAATTTGAAGAGGAAATCGAATAATAAGAAGAAACCAAACAAAAATAAGAAACTTGAAAATACCAATCTAAAGAGGAAAGCAAATAAGAACGAAGGAGACGAAACCAAACAAAAAACAAAAAAGAAAAGAATAAAAAAAAAAAGCGCGAAGACGCAGAAAAGCAAAAGCAAAAATGAGTGAAAATGAAGAAAAAACCATATAAGAGAAAACAAAGAAGAAATCAACACATAAGAGACTGAATAAGAATGAATCAAAGAAAATTAAAACATAAAAACAACGAAGAAGAAGAAAATGAAAAACAATGATATATGTCGATTAGCTTCTCTTCATTTAGGTTTTATAACCCTAGAAAACCTACTAACATATTAGCTTATCTTCTAGCTTAAATTTATTTATACTTACATTTTTATTTTTAAGTGTGGTTTGGTGTATGAGATAATAAAAATATGTTCTACATAGGATTAAACAAACTTATACTAAAATATGTACAAAAGCAATAAAGTGAGACATTAGAAGGGAGAATAACAAATACAAAGAAGAAAAAAACAAACTCTAGAACAAAGAACAAAGCCATAAAAGAAACCAAAAAGATAAGGCTAAAAAAGGAAATTAAATAAAAAGATGAAACCAAAAATAAAAAATTGAAAGCTATGCGTAACTATATCTCTCTGATCTCATAAATTAAATTATTTATATTATTATTAGACATTGCTTATTACATGTGTGAATATGTAACTGTACCATCTCTAGCTTAATTTTATTTCCGTAAATCTTTTTCATTTTTAAGTTTGGTTTGATGTAATAGATAATTAAATTTTAACTCTACATCAAATTAAATTAAAGAGAACTACAATATATCTATTTATAAAAGAGATCAAGTCTTAGAGAATAATCAAGAAAAATAAAGAGAATAAGTTAAACAAAGAAATATAGCAAACTCCTAGCAACTTTGAACGCATAAACTAATCATAGAAAAAACGGAAGAACAAGAACAAATACGAGGACAAAAATAAGAAGAAACATTAGAAAAATGAAGACAATGATATCGAAGAATGAGGACAAAAGATAAACAAAAAATTAACAAAGATGAAGAATTAGACCAAATAAGAAATTGTAAGGACAAAGAACTGAAGAAAAAGAAAGACGAGAAAGAGTAAAGATAAAGAATAAACAAATAAAAAAAAGAAATAAGAACATTGATTCACTACAGTTAATCATTCTACCGACGAAAAAAGCTTATGAACAAGAATATTTAATCAAATTATTAATACAGACCCGTGCGTAGCGCGGGTGAAAAATCTAGTATATTATGAAAGATGTAACTTTTCACTTCAACCAAGACTTTCTGATACTTTTTAAGTATTTGTTCTCTTAATATTGCCTAAGTTTGCCTAGGACTATTGCCTAAGTTTTAAGGGGAATTTCAGTTTTATGTACTCAAACATTTTTTTTTTTAAATAGTATACCAATATGACTCTTTAATCAATGGTATACCCCAAGGGATGTAAAATGACATTTACTCTTTTATGAACAAACAATAAATGCATACCGTAATGACCATTTTACCCATGTAGGTGAAGTCTACAAAATAAGTTTACGAAAAGTCGACTTCTAAACGAAGTCTACAACAACTTAAAATCTTAAATTTAAATTATAAAATTAAAGGAAAATATTTAAACCAAACAAATTATACATAAATAATACATTGTTGTTTAGCATCTTTTAAAAATAATTTTGCTTGGAAATGATTTAGCCTAAGTAAAACAAAGACAAAGTAAGCCAACAAACCTAGAAATTTGAAGAGAAGTCTACTCATGAAGTCTACTAAATAATAAACCTTAGATTTAACCTTTAAAATTTATAAAAAATAATTTACATAAAAGAATTGATGGATAATTTAAATAAACACAAGTTCTATCTATGTAAAATAAAATTTCATGAAAATGAATCAATTTATAAGTTTCATGAGTAAACCAATCACACCAAACTTAGTGTTTGAGGGTTAATGTATAGGGTTTATGATTGTTATTGTTAGGGTTTAGAGAATTTTGACATAAAAAAATGTTTGCGGTTCGTTAAACGATTTAGAGCTCATTAATTCATACTTTATAATGTTAATTGTGGTTATGTAAACATAACTAACGTTTATTATAAGTTTTTACTTAAAAATTTGATTTAGTGTTTAAGGTTAGTCAGACTTTATTAGTAGACTTTATAGTTAGACTTCGTTATAAAGTCTGAAACTCAAAAAAAAATGAGCGGGAAGTGAAATATTTCGGGAGAATTGGCGGGAACAGGAATAAATTTCTGATTAATTATACCATATAATTGGTTTGGGAGACTTCATGCGTAGACTTCATTGGTAGCCTTCATGATGAAGTTTGTAACTTGAAACAACTGAGCGGGAAACAAAATATTTTGGGAGAATTTGCGGGAACCGAAATAAATATCTGATTAATTATACTATATAATCGGTTTGAGAGACTTTATGTGTACTTTAATGAGAAATCTTATTTTAAAACTAAACCGATCAGAAAATTGAAAAAAATTAGATAAACCAAAAAATTTACCTTTCATATATAATCGAGATAACTCTAATTTTGCAAGAAAAAAAAATCTTTCACCCTCTCTCAAACGGCGGCACTCTGTCCTCTCATTTTCTCTCGCCGTGAAGCTTGCTTTCTCGCCCATTGTGTTACAGGTAAGCCTAGTTCTTCTTTGTCTTTCTCCATCTTCATCTCTCTATTCCGTCTTCTTCTTTCTCTCCCTTCATTTTTTTTGTTTGCTCATGCTGGATCTGGCTCTCTTGTTCATAAATCGTGCACAGCCTCTCTCTCTTTCTCTCTCTCTCATTTCTCCGCTGTTTCGTTCTCGCTGTGGCCACTGTCATCGCGTTATCATCGCCGCCGTCGCCGTTGGTTTGGATATTATGATTTTCGAAAAAATAGATAAAATAGAAAAGTTATTGGCATTTTGTGATTATGTTGAGAGGTTAAAGATGATATAGAGAAAATGAGGTGTAAATATTATAAAAATTGGGAGAAATATAGATTTGCAATTGGTCAAATGTTGGAGTCCATATATGTAAGCACTCCAAGTTTTAATTTGTATCAATAGTTCAATACTATAACAAATACACACCTTTTTAATCTAAAAATATTTTGTGTAACAAAGTGGTATGAGTTGTAAAAAAACTTTAGTATTCATCTCGTGTGCTTTATCTTTTTCAACTATTTAAAGAGATTCATTTGTGATTTGTAAGGAAATAAACTAATGAACCACGCTTGATCGATTATGCTTTTAACAAACATTGAAAAACTAATATCACAAAGTTTAACGCCCTAAAAAGACATAAATATCATGAATTGTTATCCTATTTCTTTTGTCAACCAACTGTAATACCATTTACTCATACATTTTTTTTTTTTTGTTAACGAATACTATGAACTTATCTCACTTTCTAATTTCAACAGCATGTTCCACATTTTACATTATGACATCATAAATATCATTTTCTTTAAACACTTATTCCTCAAATAATATAAAAACTATCAAGTTATATTTCGTGCGTACGTATAGTCAGAAAGCAATGTTCTAAAAAACGGTGTAGGTAACGTTTTGTTAATTATATATATATCAAGTGTGACGATTGTTTTCTAAGCATCGAGATTATTGTGAGCTATAAATCATATTTTTCTTTCATATGCATAGTTTCTTTCAAGTTATATCTCTATGGTTCTAGATTTTATAAATGTCACATAAACATATACTTCGTTGTCTAAGTTTGATTATATTGATCGTAGACATTTGTGGAGGTTGATCTAGAAGGGCTTGACTTTATACCCCCTTCCTGATTTTTTTTTGGATAAATATCTAAACCCTTCCTGATATCCCGTTACGATCTGCAAATCATATTAAGCCACAATTGACAGCAACACCTTAACCCAAACTAAACTAATAAATATACTATTCAACCACTCTGAGAACAACGTGACATTTAAATTAAAGCCCAAAATCTTTTAAGATATTTAGTAGAAAAATACTAAAACCAAACTCTATTTCTTGGAAAATAAACAAACACTTATTAATTCCAGTGTATGCCATGAACGGGTCAAGCAAGATATCTTTTTTGTTTGTTTGTAAATACTAACGACTTGTTTCCGAACAAAACTCACTTCGTAAAAGATTTTACGGATCTTCCTCTCTCTCTTTCTCTCTCTCTCTCTCTCGTTCTTGCGAAATCTCACGATGTTAGATCCTTCTGCTAAATCCTACAACACCCATTTATGTTTTCCGGTCATTCCCAATGATCACTCAGATTCCGGCGTCTGTTCGCCTACACTGTGGAGAACCAGTCCGCCGAAGAGTCCTCGTCACCGGCCGGAGGATTACTGGAGTCTTTCGCCGGATTCCAAGGCGCAGGCCATCGCTCGCGGCCAACGGGAGCTTATGGAAATGGTTAGTAAGATGCCCGAGTCGTGTTACGAGCTTTCCTTGAAGGATATTGTGGAAGTGACGGGAAACGAAGAGAATGACGGGAAGGTGTTCGATGAAATGCCTAAGAGAACAACGAATAGGCCGAGTAAAGTTATGAGGAGGATGAAGAGCGATAAATGGGTTGATCCGAATCGAAACAGTGGGTTTCTTCTTAAGATGATGTTTCCGATTAGCTTAGGATCTAAGAAAGATACGTCGAAGAAGAAGAAGACGAAGAAGAAGAAGGAAGATTCTCAGGTTTCACCGAGACCTTCGATCTCGGAAGAGTCTGTGAAAGGAGAGGATAGAGATTGGTGGAATAGGTTGTCTGATTCGAGAGGAAGTGCGAGCACAAAGAGGAGCAGTAGTATTAGTAGCAACAGCAGTTATAGGAGCCGAAGCAGCTTAAGGTATGTTTGAATCTCAGAGTTACATCTAAAGGTTTCTTCTTGCATATTCGCTTAGGTAAGATTTGATGAAAATTCCCAATTGTTCTTAGTTTCTTAGCATCCATCGACGAACTTTACATCAATTCATTGGATTAAAAATTTAGTCACCTAAAGCTTGATGCTTTATCTTCCTCTGTTTGCCAAGAAAATAAAAATCGACTTTAACTGATTCCCCACTCTTTCACTGTGCTATAAGATTGTTAACGATCTTGTTGGTAGTATGAATTATGAAATTTTGTTTTCAAGTTTAAGATCTTTTGACAGAGATTGTGAATTATTCCCATTAATGAAGATAATCTGAAGATTAGAAATTTAAAATTATTTAAATGATTCCTAGTCGCACATAACACAGATCTCATTGCCATTTATGGAAACATTTGGTTTTGATGTTTGGAACTTTCTGATGTATATAATTGCAGGGATGAAAACAGTAGCTGTTTATCTTTCCTATGGAGTGTACGTTCTTCACGAGACTGAAACAGAGTTTCGCTCAAAGTCTTGCGATCACTTTGGCTTAAGAAGCGGAGCTTGATAATGCAACGCTCGATTGTGTTTGCTGTCTAAAAATCTTTCGATGAATGGTTCCGAGAACAGAGGAGATGAGACCAGAGAGATGATAACCATTGAAACTTTGAAAGTGCCACGAAGATGATAAATTTTCTGCTAATAATACTCCTAACTTTTCTCCTTTTGGAGACGGTTTTTTGTTTTTATGTAAATAGAGTTTAATGCGCACTGATTAGTGATTTATCTCTCAATTCTCGGATTTTGAATCCTAATGTACACTTGTACAGTATGTGTAGCTTTTGCTTTAGTATCTACAGTTACAGTAATTAAACTACTCCTTTAGTTATTAAAAAGCCTTAAACGAAGCGTTAATGTTCAAAAAATTGGACCGCATGGGACATGGTCCACCGTCCATGTCCCACTCTAAACTTTCTAGAGAATTGTTGTCCGAAATAGTTGTTCTGATCCAAACGCGCTTCTTCATTTAATTTGTTTAGGAAACGCGTTTTCCCTACAGCGATATGGATTGTTCTCGGAAGAAAAGTCAACAGTGAAATCAATTTGGATTTAGAAAAAAAAAAATAGGAAATTTGGAAGTATATGCTTAGTTGCTATTTGCTAATGATCATTATTCATTACTTTGGACCTAAACTTTATTAAATTTGACGAATGATGAGAAAAAGCATAATTAAGATTCTTTAATTTCGGTCACCGACTGTTACTTTAGCGTAGTGAGACAAAAGCCAAAATCAAAGTTTTGCATCTTGCGAAATAAAAAGTCGCAGTTGATTTATGGACGGCTAAGGCTGATGATAGTGATGATCTGATACAATCACACAAACTCCGATCGTGTTCGAGTTCAAGTTTAGAATTTTTCCGGGAGCCCTTAAACCCGTTTCCTCTTCTCGATCGTCAGACGCACAGAACTTCATCTCAGACTATTGATCGTCTGTTCTCAAGCTGAAAATCTATAGACAGGTAAATTCTGTTTTGATTCGGTTCTCTTCCCTTGTTCTCCAGATGTATACACATTATGGGTTTTATCTGAAACTCTCACCTAGAATTTTGATTCATACTTTCCTGACTGTTGTTTCCTTGATTTCCAGTTTACTGGATTTGGTTAACCTGTGATGATGGGTTTTCGTAAAAGAAGTCAATTTCGCGATTGGATTACATTCTTATAAGGGTTTCACTTAGATTTCGTTTGTAATTGGTTTTGATTTACAAGTTGGTTTTTTTGTGATCTGGTCTAATTACAAGCTGGTTTGTGAATTGCGATAGCCAACAGTCTGGATCTTTATTTCTTTTTGAGTTTGCTTGCTCTACTTGGAACTAAGAAGTTATGTTATATAATGGTATTTCAATTTTTGTGTTATACTTATAGGAAGCTTGGAACTTTGGGATTTGACTGAAGAAGCGATCTCACAATGACAAATAACGCAGCTGCTTGTGCTGAGAGGGCCACTAATGATATGCTGATTGGTCCAGATTGGGCTATCAACATTGAGCTCTGTGATATCATCAACATGGATCCTAGGTAACGTCGTTTGATGATTTTCCTTATTTTTTTACTCTGATAAAAGAGTTTAGGCTTGGGAATGCTAAACTTTTGGCCTTGTTTTTGTTGCTATAGTCAAGCAAAAGAAGCAGTGAAGGTGCTCAAGAAACGGTTAGGAAGTAAAAACTCTAAAGTGCAGATTCTTGCTCTTTATGTGAGTTTGCTATTTCACTCATTCTTTGGATACAAGGCTTTTCTCTGGTTCTGTTTGTTGTACTGATCTTCTCATTCGTGGGATGGTTTCAGGCATTGGAAACGCTGAGTAAGAATTGTGGCGAGAGCGTGTACCAGCTTATCGTTGAGCGTGATATTTTGCCTGATATGGTCAAAATAGTGAAGAAAAAGGTTCCTTTTTTTTTTCTTTCCCCTACAATCCCTCACCTGATTCTGTTATCAATTTTTACTCACAGTGGAAATTTACCAAACTCACATATGCAGCCAGATCTCAGTGTGAGGGAAAAGATACTTAGTTTGTTAGATACATGGCAAGAAGCTTTTGGTGGAAGATACCCTCAGTATTCCAATGCTTATAATGAACTCAGGGTATAGTACATGAGCTTTCTGTGTATAGATAACAGTATGTATCCAAAAGGTTTTTCGATAACCGGTTTTGCGTTTTCGAAAACTTTAGTCTGCTGGAGTTGAGTTCCCACCTCGGACCGAGAGCAGTGTACCATTCTTTACTCCACCACAGACGCAGCCCATTGTTGCTCACGCCGCTCCATCAGATGAAGTTGCTGCTATTCAGGCTTCTCTGCAAAGTGATGATGCTTCTGCACTCAGGTACGCTCTTTCTTGTAGAGTGTCCAATGATATTGTAATTATGCATGCCGTGTCTCAAGCATGTTGTTTTTCAGCGTGGAAGAGATTCAAAGCGCTCAGGGATCAGTTGATGTTTTGATGGACATGCTTGGGGCTCTTGATCCAAGCCATCCAGAGGTAGAATATTGTTGTTACATGTGTTGTTTGATATGATTTGAAGCACTCACTGTTCCAAATGTTGTGACAGGGTTTGAAGGAAGAACTTATAGTTGACTTGGTCGAGCAATGCCGTACTTATCAAAGACGTGTAATGACTCTGGTGAACACTACTACGTAAGGATTCGTTAGTTTTCTTCTTCATTAGCCTGTTGTTTCCTCTCTGTGATAGATTTCTTAATGGTGAGAGAGACTCCTTTCCTTTTCTCAGAAATGAGGAGCTTCTGTGTCAAGGATTGGCATTGAACGACAATTTGCAGCGTGTTCTTCAGCACCATGATGATAAGGCAAAAGGAAACTCTGTTCCTGCAACAGCTCCCACTCCTATACCGCTTGTTGGCATCAACCATGACGACGATGACGATGAGTCAGACGATGATTTTGCTCAGCTAGCTCACAGGTAATGCCCCATTCCTTGCTCATTCCTGATGAATTCCGAAAAATTCATTGAACTCAATCTCTGCAGGTCGAAAAGAGAGAGCGCACGAGGGGCTGGACAAGGGAGTTTCAACCCTATTCTTCCTCCTCCACCACCTACAATGAGGCCAGTGCATGCTGATTCTGGTGCTATGGACTTCCTCAGCGGTGATGTCTACAAACCTCAAGAAACCTCAGAGACTGTAAAGCCTCCGAGTACTTCCCATTCGTCAACTCGAGACTCTTCTGCTCCTATTTTCGACGAGCCAATTCCCCGGAGCAAATCCCCCGAGGAAGCTTTGTTCACCAAACCGGTTTATGACAGAAGTGAGCAATTGCCTCCGCCTGCTCCATGGGATCCTGAAGGGACCAGGGTGTTCCCACCACCAATGTCTGCAAGAACCAGGAGGAAAGAATACGTCCAGCAAAGTAATGTTCCTCAACACTCAAGCAGTGGCTCTGATTCCTCTTACGATGACCTCCTTGGACAATCCCGGAACCTCTCTCTGAATCCAACCGCCTCCGCTGCTACCGCCTCTGCCACACCACCGAAGAAAGATGACAAACCAGAGGATATCCTTTTCAAAGACCTGGTTGACTTTGCAAAAACCAGGAAATCTTCGTCTTCCTCCTCCAAACCGTTTTGAGACCACAGCTGCTCGTTGTTGCTTTAGTACACAACTTACTCTTTTCACCATTCTTCTTTCTTTTGTGTTCTTGTGTTTTCAGATCATGGATGATGATAATACCATGTTTCTTTTCATCAAATAAAAAAAAAAAGTGAATACTTAGAGATCTTTAATTGGATGATAGAAATCTCATAATATATATTCTCAGTATATTTGGAATACAAAGACTCTGCAGTTTCTCCTTTACTTCTCTTTAGTCTAAACATTGATGACAAGTTACAAAAACAAAAAAAAAGAACATGAGTTTCTACCAAGTTCTTGATCAGGTACCAGTTCCTCTTAAGCAAGTCCAAGTAAAGATCAGTCCCATGGGAGAGAGCCAGGAAAAGGAGCTGAACCACAGTAGCTGAACAATGCTCCAATTTCATGGCAACCACTAGGGTAAGGTATAGTCCTGTGGAAAGGATCACGCTTCAGCTTCTTACGCCAAAGCGAGCCAACGCACCCGTATGGATCTTGTTGAAACTGAGCTCTAACCATAGCCTCGCCTTTTAGTGCGCCTTCTTTCGACGAAAGAGACGCTGGAGTTCCCACGTAGAAGAATCTCGACTCCGGAAACCCCATCGCCGAACGATGCAGATGCGCAAACCTCTCCTCTTTAAAATCATAACTCACTACCTAAACCAAGCATCAAGGAATAAGAATTAAAAAAAAAAAAAAAAAAACCTAACTTCTTGGCTTTACTAAAGAGCAGCAAGACAAAGGCAAAGGCTTTTTACTGTGATGTTCTTTGGGTAAGAGCCAGTGAGCTCTCTGAATCTACAAACACTAAAGAGCAGATTCTCAAAGCTGTCTCTTGCATGCTCTTCCGTCAACGCCCTCGCTCTCACATCACCCTTGCCTGTCCACATTACCACAATTCAAATGAAAATCAAAAACCACATTTTTACAACCATCAAGGTAAAGTGAAAGAAGACACTCACCGAACCATCCTTTAGACTCAGCGACAGCCCAATAACTCTGAGCTTCACTGCGAGGTCCTGCGTCTTTACGAGTCTCGCCTCCACTGAACAGAAGCAGAGACTCGTCATCTTTCGCCGCAGCTTCAACGCCTTGTTGTATATGGCTCAAGAAGGTCGCAGCTTGACCTGGATGCTTCTGATAAGACTCCAAGAACCACGATTCCTCTTTCTCGATCCTCCCGCAGTCGCTGCTCGTGTAAACAGAGTGCCCAGCCACCATCACGAGGCTTCTCAGATGAGCAAACGGGTACGCGCCGTTGTCCAGATCGGTCTTCTTCTTATAAGCAGTACCGACCGTTGATCGGAAACGGTTCCCGTAGATCGACGACGACGACAGGAGTAAGAGGGCCGTGATCCCGAACGAGACGAGAACGATGGAAAACAGAACCGGATGCAGTTTGAGCAAGTGGTGAAGACGGTTCCCGAGAGATTTGATCATTTTCGGGAACGAGTTCTTGGGCGGCTTTCGAGATTTTCTTGTTGCTGATTCTAAATCGAAATCACCACCTCCTCTTGGGCCGTACGCGTAATATGCCTTGTTGGGATTATTACTCGAAGCAAATGGATACTTATTCATGCTCGAGACCGCCAATGAGGCAGATTAAGCATATACCCAGATTAGATTTACGGAGATGGAATCGTGTGATCATCAATGTTAATATTCTTCAGTGTGCAAAATTAATTACCAGAAAGACGCAGACTTTGATCGGACCCCAGATCATTGACTTTCGACAACCATTTAAAGGAAAAAAATTTGAGCACAACCCAGGTGAAAAAATTTAATTGACGGAAAAAACGAATTGATAAAACTCACGAGATTAAACTCAGTTTCCGGTGAACTGAAGAGCCGCCCATAAATAAAAGAGTTATGCTTCAAATCCGTTGACCGGACCAAAGATCGAAGCTTTTAAGGACAGACAATTAACGATTTGAAGTTTTGAACAGTTGTAATGAGAATTTTCGGGAAATATGTTTGTTTGTCGACGCGAGGGCGAGGAGGAAGAAAATCGGAGAGGAGAGAGATCCTGAACACTTGAAAAGCCCAGATCCACATCTTTGGTCCATGTAATGTAATGGGTTTTACAATTATGGTTCGTTATCAATACTTCGATTAAGATTTTCAAATTTTGTGGCTTGTAATTTGTAACCGCAATTGTTGTTGTTCTTTTCTACGTGTGTGTACTCACATAGTCACATACAGCAATAACCCTAATACAAAGCACAAATCATCAAGCAATAAATCTTATACTATAATTGCATTAATTTATCACAAAAATACAATAATCATCTAAGTCGCGATCAGCTGTTTTTCAGGAGTATCAAACTAATTAAGATATTGTACATTCATACTTTAGAATGCAAGTTTGTTCCTTTCTCATGATGTACATTATGTATAATCAATGAGTATATTGATTATACATAATGTACATCACAAAAGGTCGGTCAATGTACCAATATGTCATTTCCGTTTTTTGTTTTTTATTCATGTAAATACTCGAGATCCTTTTCATCATCATATAGTATTTGTTTGGTCAATTCATTAATCTATTTAAAACTCCAGACCGTATTACTCAATTTAACAAGCAGTGATATTGTCATGTATCGATCGATGCATCTGGCTTGTTGTGATGTGACACGTTCTCAACTCTAAATATTTCTATTTTGTTACTCAATTAAAATTTGCTCGAATAGGTGACGAATCTCAACCTGTCTTGTATGACACGAGGAGTTGTAGATGATGACGAGATGATGCCACGATGAAAACATAAGAACATGATATTAAATTATATGTACGTATGCTAGATAATGATATCACCTCTCTCTTTTTTCTTATCACCTCTTTGGTTCAGCCAAAAAAAAAAAAAAAAATTATCTGATGATATATTTAGAAGAAGTTCTATCCATATATCATTTTAACAGATATGTACAGTCTAACTTAATAAAAAAAGAGAGAGAGAGAGAGAAAAACATTTTAGTTCAGATGATTGAATAAATAAATCGTACAACAACTGATATACTAAGAATACATAGATAGATTCATAGATATATACACTTCCCAAAACCCATTAAATTACTAATAAGATCGTTTCGCATGTCCATCTCTTACATCGATCTAAATCTGTTCAACTCGTATTGTTCCTGAAATAGGAAACGAAGAACCATGCACGGTAATCAGTATATACATCAAATCAAAAATTTGGAAACGTCAAAAACATTTTATCTGTATAATAATAACATAAAAAAAATATATGTTTATGGTATTTACCAGAACAAAGTAGATTTCTTTGAGAATAGGTGTCAACAATGAGCTTAAGGTATCAATGTCTTCTCCGAGGGTCTCATAGCTCTCGTCTCTTGCACCGATCGCGTCCATGAACGTCTTATTGTCAGGCACCAGCTTCAAACACACCTTCATAAATTATTACATATTCAACAAAATATTAGTATATACATGTACTAAGAGAATGATGTTATTATAAGTATGACATAGATAGAAAGGAGAGTGATCATGGTGTATACTTTGAAAGCAGCAGACGCGATCCATCCATGATGCGGTTTTAAAGTCGCCATGTAGCATTCTTCTACGAGTTCTTCCATTTTCGACGACATTTCTTTGGACAACAGTCGTAGTAAACCCGCAGTAAAATCCATTGACCTATATGTGATAGAAGAGAGTAAAAAGGAGAGTCAAGTCTAGCTAGCTACTAAAGACTAGATTATTGATTTAACAGAATGCGCAATTTAGATAAGGTAATCACGCGATGTCAACAAAAAAAGTTAGATAATCACGAATATGTCTTTTCCATATTTGATATGACTACTTGGGTACAAAAATGTTACTATATTTATATGAGTCCAAACTTTAAAATTTTAACTAGTAATAATTGTGATAGAGGATATGCATGGAAGACAAATTAAGTATTGTATAGTGAAATGAGTTAGACTACAATCCTGATGTGCTGGTGCATGTATATGAATTGCTATTATGAGATCCTATAATTGTTTTGATGATATTATAAGATGTAATTAAGGAGTATACCTAGTGAGCCAAAGAAGAGCTCTACTGCAACTAGCGACCGTCTTGGATGTCCCCTCCTTCCTTTCTTTCTTCAGAATCTCAACCAAATTGGAGTAAACACAAGGATCTGTTTCACAAACCTTCTCTAGTCTCTACACCACCCAAAATAAATAATAAAGACATAAGTCAATGATAATTGAAGTGCCAAAAAGGGAAATAACCCATTATATAAAAAGCTGCCATATCAAAATTGACTAAAGTGTTTTCGAAAGCAACCAAATAAAAGATTACAAGGATGAAATTGAATCTTTACGCAAAACAAAGGCACAGAAACTTTGGTGTTTCAATCAGCATAAAAGTTTAACAGACTTTTAATATAGATTTATTGATATTGTTATATATAGACCCACCATACATATATACATGCGTAGACATGAGTGTCAATCAATAAAGAGGAGAAATTAAAATAATATAAAGAGTCTTTTCTTGTCTTTATATGCATGAAGTTACATTATCTTTTTATACCTGAATATTCTGATCAATGTCTTGTCTAAGAACAGCCATTGTCGGTCCAATCTTATCTGCAAACACCAATACACAAACAGCTCAGGACAATCATCGAGTTGTGTTTAAAGGACATTAGAGACAAATTTAGACTAACAAAAAAAAAAATGAATGAAGAGCAATTAATTTTCCCAGAGAAGAGACCAAGAACTTGGATGATCAAGTTGCAGAAGGAGAGAAGAGGCCTCAAGGGGATATGTGTAGCTTCAGTGTTATCTGCATGTTTAGTTACGATGAAGAGAGAGAGCTCTTCAATGGCGGTTTGAAGCTCTGTCTTCTTCTTCTTCTCCTCCATCTCGTATCTCTTTCTCTTCATCTCCTCTCTCTCTTTCCTCTTCCCCTCTCTATTTTCTCTTTCGAGATTTTATATATAGTGTAGTAGTACAAAACTGCAAAGTACAAAACATCGCTTTGACTTTAAATTATCAAGTTGGCGTTATCTTTTGTATTAATTATAAAGGGAATAATTAAAAAATAAAATAAAAGGCATTCAACTTCAATATGTATACTATATTATTGATTACCAAAAAAAAAAAAAAATGTATACTATATTATTCTTCGTTATAATATGATTGAAAGTAATATATTATTGTTTTAGGTTAGAAGCGGAGACAAGTAAAACTTCACCAGCACAGATCATATGTCCATATAAAACTCATATTGTATGAACATTTATTTATATAATATATGGGTATGGCATGAATGATAACAGTAATCGACATATCGACTAATCGCTTACATTCCTTAGATTATGATGATGGTGGCCCACTCTTTTACCTCTAATTTTTGGTTTATGGTTCTAACCAATCTGAATGTTTAAACCATAACGTTGTTTGCATTCCGTCGTTCATGAATATACCACACCCGCGGATGAATGTAATTTGCTCTCTCAAGTAAGTCAACCGATTCAATAGGTCTAATAAGTTCAGATAGGTAAACCCATGAATGAAATGACAGAATTATTACTCGATTTGTGGATTTTCAACAAACACATAATTCTACACAATTAAATTTTGATTCAGCCATTTTAAAGATTTGATTGGTTTAAAAAATCAAAATTATTTTCTAAAACTTGAAAATGTAATAATGGATGGTAATAAGAAAATATTCACGTTTTAAAAACACGAATACATAAACAAAATGGCATGCAAAGTCATCACCTTTGTGACATGTGTGCATTTTTTGTTATGTTAAATCACCTTTGTGTTTTCCACATAATAATTATATTTTAATATTTGTTTTAGTGATTCCACCATTTTGCAATGTTACTAGTTCTAATCTTAAAAAATTTAGTCGATACCAGAGTACTTTCAAAAACTAAAAACAAAGGTGGATATTAACGATTATACTAACCGTTGATTTTTTTTTTTTTTAATAACATGTATTAATGGGCTTAGGGTTCCATTTAGATGTGCTGGTTGGTCATACGGCATGCAAGGATGAAATAAAAGGAATCTTCTCCGGATTTCTTAATTATTTAGATTGTCAGCTCTTCGTTCATGAATCTAATCATTTGCAGCACTATATATTAGTATATATATGTTATGTGATCAATACAGCTTCAAAATTTACTTCTGAGATATCAAATATTCATATAAAGCTTTACTAGTTTGCTTCTAATTTACCTTACCTAATACGAAAATTAATGTTCATATCATATCAGCCGTTACGTACAAAACTATTTTAAAATTCATGCAAATACAATTATTATTATCAGAACATGACAAACTAAAAACAATATAATTATACCCCAACTATCACAATAAACAAAAGGAAAACAAATTATCAAACTCTACAAGTTTTTCCTAATATACTACAATTAACTTTGTTTTTTTTACGATTTATTCTTACACGAAAATAATTCTCACAGGTTTATATATGAATTAATTCTATATGATGTTGGTAAAAATAACATTTTCAAATGATATATATCCACGACAATATATACCTTAAAAGAATATTTTAATTGTTTATCTATTGTATATATTGTATATCTATTGGGATGATTTTGCACCTTACAACTATTGAGCGACATATATAAACTATGCTACGACCATCGGGCATCGAGTGTTCGAGTGTTCTAGCGCTAACAATCGAACTAGCTCACTTGCCATATCATTCGAGTGTATTGGCGCTAAATGAGCTAGCTCACTTGCCAAGGACTTCACTATCTACTACACTAGCTACCAAAGCGTTAAGAAATTCAAAGAAGTGCTTTAATCACTTTGACATATGTCAAAGAGATGATCAACAATACATAGAATCCGGACGGATCAACTGAGTCGACCGGACCCTAAACGCCACCATTATTCCTCTAATCTACACAGAGAAAAGCGACAAACTAAATACCGTGTAAGGTTTATTCAGCTGTCGACTAACAAAATTAAACATGTACATGTGATCATTTTTTGGTGGTCTATGATATACCTTTGCCGTTGTTATTTCTTTTTTACAACTAACACTTTGAATAACAATACTTTTATTCGTATAATAGTAGAACTTGTATTAGAGTACAACATCAATGGACAGTAGCATCTAAGGTTCTCCTGAGTCCCGACCATGACCCTAATGTAATTAAGGTCTTAATAGACTTCTATTAATAGAGAATATCTGTTTCAGTATTATTTTTAAAATAGGTCCCATATATACTCCATACATTAATGTGTAATATTACACAATTTGTGACTCTGCTGTGAATAGTTTAACAATTTTTTTTTTTCTTTAAATTTTCTAAAACCACACAATGTACACAAACAATTTCTTAATATTGTTCTGTGAATTTTCGTCATACAGCGAATCAAATCTTAGACTTGCAAGTTAATTTGAAATCAAAGTTCAAAAAAAAATTAATTAATTTTAAATCAAAAGGCCTACATCACCTCGAACATCACTAGAAACAAAAATACATTATCATGGATTAGTTGATTACAATATTTTATCACGAAATTGAAATACGTATACCGTTGTTAAATATTTTTCAACAATAATCACTTGAGCTAAGGCATTACGCTATCGGCTTATATTCCTTTCAAATTAACTTTGATCACATTGTTAATTTCTGGTTTATTTCAATATTGTAGCATTTTGGTTTGATTTCATATCTTCGAAGAATATTTTGAATTTGGGCTTAAATATTTCGGCCCACTACATTGTCCAAGAAAATAACACGGACGCTTTTGTGGCTCCGGGAAGAAGAAGAATTGAAGAAACATCGCGAGTCTAGTACCAATGGCTGCCTCGACCGCCATAGCCGTGGCATACGGAGCTTCGTCTTTACTTCCTTTACCCAGCGCATTTGCAATTTCTTCCCGGAGACTCTCTTCGTTCTCGCCGGAGAAAATTTCGGACCTCAGTTATCTGCGGCGGAGAGTCAATGCACCACCGCCGAGCCCGAGGCGCGTCGTGGTTCGTGCTGCGAGAACCGAATCACGCGAAGTAAAACTAGGAGCTCGAGCTCCCGATTTTGAGGTAGAACTGTAATTTTGAGTCAATGCACCATCGCCGGAATTTCTAATGTGTGTGTGTTTTTGAGTGAAGTAGCTTCCGGAGCCGCTCACTGGAAATTTGTGGAAATTAGATGATTTTGAATTGTATCCGTGTCTGCTTGTGAGTATCTTCATCTTTTTATTTTCAATTCCATCTTTTGAGGTGGAGATTTGTGAATTTTTGTATTGTTAAAAAAAACTCTGTGTGTTTAGGTGATGTTCATCTGCAGTCATTGCCCGTTTGTGATTCACTTGAAGAAAGACATTGTAAAGCTCTCCAATTTCTACATGAAGGTAGTAGGTGGTACAACCCAAACCACTTGCTTCTCTCTTCTTCTTCTTCTTCTTTTTCCATAGCTTCCCACTCGTGATGTGATGGAATTTGTGTTGCAGAAAGGCCTTGCTGTTGTTGCGATATCCTCAAATTCTGTAGTGACACATCCTCAGGTTTGTGTGTTTGTGTGGCTCCTTCTAATGTTTTTGAGATAATGTTTCCATTTCCATAATGGTTTGTTTCCATAGGATGGGCCAGAGTTCATGGCACAAGATGCAAAAAAGTTCAACTACCCATTTCCTTACTTATACGATGAGGTTTCTATCCTTTTGTGCTTTTTTATTTTTCCCAGCAATTTTGGTTGTTTGTTATACTCTGATTTCTCATCTTTTCATGACATTTTGCTCTCTTACCCCTCAGTCACAAGAGGTTGCAAGGGAATTTGGAGCTGTCTGTACCCCTGAGTTTTTCTTATACAAGAAGGTAAATTTGTGGTCATTTCTTTGACAAAAAAAGGTCTCTAAAAGAAGGAAAGATGTCTACTTGTGCCAAACAATTAAAACTGTGACTTGTTTGTGAACTCTAATCTCATCTTGCTCTCTCGTCTGTCAAATGGAGCAGGATGGTCGTAGGCCATATGAGTTGGTCTATCACGGCCAGTTTGATGATTCCAGGCCTAGCAACAACATACCAGTAAACGGGAGGTTGGTTATTTCTATGTTACTGCTTTTTTTAACATATTTTCAGAGAAAGAGTTGTTTGTTATATATATATATATATATTTTCGTAGGGATCTGAGCCTGGCGATTGATCTTGCTCTTAGCTGTCAACCAATACCATCAAATCAAAAGCCAAGGTACACTCCAAATTTGATGCTTTTATTTTCTTCCACTTCTTTTGTTTACAATGTCTCTATATATCCTTTTGATGTCCAACTGAGAACCGAACCTGCGTTTCGTGTTTCTTAAAAGTGTTGGCTGCAGCATAAAGTGGCACCCAGGAACAAAATCGTGAGCTAAGACATTGACTCTACTTATAATCAGCCGCACAACATTATGTTCAGGCGAGTCGCTTGTTTTATATGTTAAGTTCTGTAAACTCAGGTTCGTAACCAACAAAAGATGGATGGAATCTGTTAATTATAGTTTGTGAACTTTACAAATTTGTACCAAAATCAAAACTGAAAAGAGAGGAGAAGGCAAAGCAGAAGAACTTTAAAAGCATGGCTGCCAAAAGAACATAGGTAAGTGTAAACTTGTATTCATTATTCAGGATTAATACAGTAATCTACTCCACGGATCCTACTTCGTGGGATTGTTCATGTGTTATATAGTTTCCATGAACAAATATAAGAATGAGTATTAGTGTTAAACAGTAGTATGTTTTTTTCCTATATGTTGAAATTTGAATAAATTAAAGTATATATGTGATTAAAAAAAAAAAAAGAAAGAAACAATCTTCCTGGTCAAACCCCGAACCTTGTAAGATCTGTTGAACTCCAGTTATCACCATTGATCATGAAGCTCTCCTGAGAGATCAACTGGTCTGGCTCCTCTGCAAATGAGCATTCAAGGATCTCTTGAATCTCTTTGTCATCGAGTAAACCCTGGAACTCGAACATTTCCTCGTGATCAAAACCTCGTTGATCTTCATGGATCTTCTCGGTTAGATTATTGAATTCCCCGTAGAAACCAAGATTCGCATCGGTTTCTTGGCAGATATCCCAGTTCAATGAATCTAAAACATCATGAGTTGTTGTTGTCGTCGTCACCGGTGAATCTTGATCGGATCCGGTAGTATTATCTGTGCTTGAAGGGCTCCGATCAGTCACGTACTGTGCGAAAACCGCAGCCAAGTCAATATCGGAACCAGCAGGGCTGGATTGGAAGCCATCATCTTGGTTAATAAGACCATCAGGCCGATTCTCGCTCCGGCCAAACCTTTTGTGACTGTTGTGTCTGCTGCGGCTTCTCTTGCGACAGCCTCCGCCGACGGGAATGTTGCGGAGAGAACCGCCTTTGGTCCAGTAACGACGACAACCTTTGCAGAAGTATCTAGGCTGAGACAAGCTGTAGTTGTTGTAATAACAGAACTTGGTGTTGGAAGATGCACAACGCGGACAAGGAGGAGCAACAGTCTCCTCGTGCCCGTACGAAAGCTTCCACTTCCCCGGAATGTTTTCAATCTCCGGCGACGGAAACTGGTGCTGGTAGCTGTTGTGTCCATTGCACGGCAACATTTTTAATGCACTCTTTGTAGAATTTTGGTGTGGAAGATTGGGAAATCTAATCAACAAGTGGGAGCACTTTGGTGTGTATTCGAGTACGTACGTGTAACTATATATAGAGAGTATGTATAGGCAAGTGTGTAGAAGCGAAGAAGAGCATGTGTGTGTGGAAGTAGAGGTGCATCGATACATGTGTGAAGGGTGAAGAAGTAAACGTGGGCGGTTGCCGAGCCGTGCGTCTCCTTTTCCGTTTTCTTCTTCACCAAGTTACCTTCGACTTTGTGAATTATTATTAGTTTTACTTTTACTAATGTAATTAAATCACTTTTTAAAAAAACATTCAGTGACTTGATGATCCAAGTTTTGGTAAACGATTGGATTAGTTTTTTTTTTTTTTGAGTAACATATTCCAACTGATTCGGCCTGAAATTCGTATTTCATAATCAAAATAATATACAAGTTTTTTTTTTTTGACACCCTCAAGTTTCTTTTTTCTTTTTACCATCAAATTTCTTATGACTATAATTCATTAATTCTGAAAAAAAAACAATTTATTTCATAGCATTAATTATTGCAATCAGTTTTTTAATTCAGTTGACAATGGCCATAAAACCTAACTTATTAATTTATCCAACAAATCATTCTCATATAGAAATATTAACGTAGGGCAATCATATTATATATAAGTGTGTACGTTGATGATAGTCATCGTGAAATGCAAGAAAGCAATAAAAAGTTTTTGTTAAAACAAATCATCGTAACATTTGGTCACTTGCTCTCTCTTCTACTATCATTTCAACACTTCAAAGCGTCGGTATATGCATTGTATATTATTATCATTTTTTTTTTTTTTCTATTATCATTTGGAATCCATTTACTAAGTTACACTTGATAATTAACGCGGCCCAAATCAAGCTAGCTAGTTATTAGTTATTACCTGCAACTACAAGTATACAAATTTGTTTTCTTTCTTTTGGTGAAACAAGTATACAATTGATTTCGTGTTGAGATCTAATTAATGGGTACGTTCATTCGATAAGCGGGGAACTTTTCCTTCGTTAATCATTAGTTATACATTTTTCATGGCTAATTAAAAGGTTATCTGTCAAATTAAAGTAATTGTGTAGATTAGTGACAATTAAGACTTGAGAGCATCGATTGTATATAAAGTTATGTAAACCATTCGATAGCATGGTAAGATAGATTAACGCCAAGATGAAGGGCCACACGCACGGGAGAACACGTGCTTCTACCTACGTGTCGACCTATGCGTCTCTTATTTCTCTCAGTTCCTTCACATCTACGAAGTTGAAAACTCTTTATATTGTTATTTTTAGCATTGTAATAACCATTGATTATTCGATTATCGTCGATCGATGGGCATATCTTCTTGTTAAGATATAAGTTTGATTGGGCAGTCTTACAACTAGATCTATGGTAAGCTCCGATCCCGATATTAATTTCGCTTTACGATACGATGTAATGAATCAACATACAAATAAATAACTAAATTAAAATCTACGTTGCATGGAAACTCCGTCCGAGTCACGTTTCCCGTTTCGGAAACGTTTCCGAAACGGAAACTCTCGGAAACTTGTCGGAAACTCGTTTTTTCACGTTTCCTAAAATTTGCGATTTGGAAACTTGTTGGAAACTCGTTTCCATTTTGGAAACTCATGTTTCTAAAATTGACGAAAACTTAATTTTTGTTTTTGAAAATATAATTAAATAATTATATAACAAATAATAATATT
>OVBJ01002019.1:0-21463 GCA_900406535.1 Noccaea bulbosa
TGTCCAGAGGAGTTCCAGGTTGAATTGGCAGTGCATTACCTTGGAGGTGACGCATTTTTGTGGTGGAGGTATGTTCAAAATTTCGTTAATCGCTATTCAGTCGGTCGGTCACCGATTAGCGNTATTATTTTCTTTCGAGAATTTTCGCAATTGATAATTATTTAAAAAAAAAAAAAAAAAAAGACTGGTTGTTTCACAAACTTGAAATAGTCCCCTTTAAACTTTGGATGAAAATGTAGGAGGCTCCAAGGAGTAGCTTCGTCGTTTTTTGCGAAAAGTATTGGTATGAGATATGGTACATTCTCTAATCTTGTATCACTCAAGGAAACATTGGCTCCTATAGGATTTAATAAAATTCATTATATTTAACTTTAATCTCAGGCGTATGGAAGAGTCCAGACTAATCCCTGGAAAATGTGCAGCCCACGGATAGATTCTCTCTCCAGGTATCTAAATGGGCCAAAAAGAGAAGCCCATATCCATGTCGCCAAATGAGATAAATATAACAATTCCAAAATTGAAGGAACAAAATACGTTACTTATTGAATACAATCCTTCTAAGACCGGATTGCTGGGGGTACGTGGTTGACATAAACCAAGTCTTATTCAAGAAACAGAAACTGGAATTTGCGAGCTTTATGACATAAATTGAGCTTAAAATGTGACCCTTTTCAGTAAATTAGAGATCTTAGATGTATGCAACTAAAATTGAAATAGTCTCGGACACACATCAAATAAAACTAGACCAAGAATCAAACTTTGTAGCTTTAGGACACAAATTGAGCTAACCTTATCCCAGGGTCAACTTGTTTAAGAAGAGTCTTGTTAGGGCAAACAACTTAGAGACTGGAATCTTCATAGCTTTTTCTTCTTGCAAACACTCAGTCTTAGCTAAGAAAGAAACGATATGAAGAGAATTCAAAATCCTCAAGACAGGAACTAGTGTTGTTGTTGTCTCATCTCGCTATTCTCCACAAACCCAGTAAGCGACGGCTCTCCCTCGACTCTCCGCTGATTCAACAGTCTCGTAAAACTCGAACATCTCTAGGAAAAACTACTCGATATATGAAATCAAAATGGATTTCGTGGAGAGGTATTTACGATGCTTCCGATCAACCATGATTTGAGGTTAATTAGGGGTTTGTTAATCACATGTGAAAATGAAAAATATAGATACAACTAGGTCCAATTTTATTAGATAAAAAATAAAATTGTCGATAGCAAAGTAAGCAGAAACTGTGCAACTGAGCTATAGTGATCACCTTTCAAAACATGACTCATAACATATTATGATCCTATAAAATATATTATTGAGATAAAGATTACATTAGCTAGATAATGATTACATTAGCTAGATAATGACTACATTAATTTAGATAAACATGACTTTAGCTTATTCTAGTTCTATTAAGAATATATCTCTATCTAGATAAGTATCTCTCTCTACTCATGTATAAATACTTCTCTTGTACAATCTTAATATCAAGATTTTCATTCATAAGTTATTTCATGGTATCAGAGCAGGAAATCGATTCTTGAGAAATCTATAGCTACTACCATTTTTTTGTCTTCTATTATTTCTCTACTATTTCTTTTCTTTCTACTACTATTTTTACTAGTTTCTCTACTACTATTAGATGGGAAATCGTAAACTCTAACAAACTTTACGATTTCTTTATTCCTACTACTATGTACAAATTCTATTCCTGTACTATTTCTTGAAAGAGATTATTTAATCTCTACTACATATTTTATTTTTACTACTACTATACTCAACGTCAATTATGACGGAAGTTAATTACTACTACTTCTTCTACAAATTATCTGTGAATAATTTTTTTCCTAATACTATTTTTTTTCTATTACTACTACTTCTCCTTCAACAACAATCATGTCAGGAGATTACTTCTACTACTATGTCAACATCATTATCAGCATCATACGAGGAAAACCCTCTCAATAACCATGGTGTTCTTATCATATACTATGTGGATGGATCCGCACATCCATTGATCTAAACTACTTTCTACCTAAAGAGCATGTCAAGGACATACCAACGACAGCATTGCCTACACCTCAACTTGAAGAATTTTTTTTGTCCAAGTTGGATGTTCGGAATCTGACTTCAAACTTGAGGAGGGTATTGAGATAAAGATTACATGAACTAGATAATGACTACATTAATTTAGATAAACATGACTTTAGCTTATTATAGTTCTATTAAAAATATATCTCTGTGTAGATAAAGATATCTACTTATGTATAAATACTTCTCTTGTACAATCTTAATGCATATATACTTTTCTTGTACAGTCTTAATATCAACATTTCCATTCATAAGTTATTTCATATATATAACAGATACGCACTTTTTATACCATAAATATAATAATTACTTTCTAATAAAAATCACAAGAGATACACGAGTTCATATCATATAAACAAACACTTTTTAAAAATAGAAACAACGTGTTCTCCCGTATTATGAATAAATGAAGATAAATATTTAAAATAAAAATAAAAACAATGCTCGATATTGAGTAAAATATGAAAATAATTGATAAAAATGACAGTTTTTATTGTGTGTTATCGGTTCATAGATCAGGTCCAATGGTCAACATCTAAAAGCGTAGCAGTTGCAATACCCTTTTTTACAATCGCCGTACGTGTATGAGCTTTTGATGCAAGTACCGTCACACGATTTCTCGCCATTCTTTTGTTTACAGATCCCTGGCGGCGCTTCTGTGCTTCGTACTCCTTTGCAGTCTGGATGATATGCTGGTTGAGGACGAGGCATTGCTTTTCCTGGTATAATAATGATCATGAGTATAAGAAATCTGTTAATCATATTGATTTTAAATGTATATTCTTATGATCAAAATTAATTAAATTTCCGTTTTTTATTTTAAATAATATATTTTTAAAGAATATTTCGATCATTATTAATGCTAATTAAAATCCAAAACCAAATTAATATCTGTGTGTTTGTCGTGAAAATATATATATACCAAACACAAAAGTCAAACACAAAACACAGATAATCAAAGACATTTGCTCTATTTATAAAATTATGATGTACTTTACCTATAGAAACCAATAGGGACATCATCAAAAAAATAACTACGATTTTTCTCTTAGACATTTTCTTGTGTTTTTAACTATTGTTTTCTTTCTCTTTTTCTTTTCAAATGGTTGAATGAATGTTTATGTATCTCATAGTTAAATAATTGTATATAAGGATTTTGAGATTCTAAAAATAGAAGAAAAAAGGAAAGGTAGTCCATAGAGAATGCCTATAAAACTGCTAAAAAATTAAGAGATTTAATAGACACCATCTATGTAACAATCCATATTTTTATTTCTTTAATATTTGACTTTTCAGTGGATTAGCACGTGGATTTGTTTTAACTAGAAATTTGACCCGTACTATGTGCGGGATTAAAACTATATCGAATTTTAAATTTTATTATTTTAGTTTTAATTATAAGTATTTTCTTTTAATTTTAAAAATCATATTGTTATACTACTGATCTACAATATTTTTCGTATAGTTATTTTAATTTTGAAATTTGAAAAAGTAATGATTTTAACTATCGACTCTTATCCACACTATTATATGATCATAAAATTATAAGTATACTTTGAATATTATTTTCTGATATATGAACTATCTTCACTCGATCTTGTATACTTTGAATACTATTTTCCAATACATGAAATATTTTTATCTTTATTCGATCCTTATCTGTTATAACTCTATCATTTACACATAATGTTTTCGTATATATTTTTATATATAAGCAAATGAACAAAATTTTATACACAACTATGTAAATATATTTTATGTATATTTAGTTATTATTATTTTATTTTAGATCTTCAAACACTAATTTTCCTCTTTTTAATGAGAATTGTTAATTAAACCTAAGAATGTGAAGAGGTATTTTAAATGTAAAAACTTAAAAATTATTAAATAATTAAAAACAATTTTATTTTTTATGTGCCACATGTCACACTCACAATAATTTAAAATGCCAATGTGTCAGCATGAGAGAGAGAGAGAGTTATTTTCCTTTTATAGTATAGATTAGGGGATTGACCACGCTACGCGTGGACTGTTTTAGTATGCAAGTTTTCACCATATCTTTTAATAAGTGATATCCTCAAAATTTGATAATATTCAGGTCATAAACAATAACTAATATCACATTTGCTGACCAATACATGCAACGATATTAGGATCAGATAAATATATGAAGTAAATTGGTAGGAGGAGATCAAGATTGTTGATGTAAAATTTATAGGCGCTTGTATATATGTTTCCCTATTATTTATAAGAGATCATTTTTGTTTTACAGATTATTCTTTACATTGTATATAACTTGGCTGATTATATATGTACGTATACATGGTTTAATATATTTTTATGTGACGTAATTTATAAATCTAATTTTACGATAACTTTCACTTAATAATTGTTTCTGACAAAATTTATAAATAAGTGTTTAGATGAGTAGCTTGCAATTTTCACTTCCGGGGAATTTACGAATTCACTCTTTTCGCTATAAATGATACTTATATTGTTATACAGTTTTTCAAGTTTGATGGCCAAAGCCGTCGTCTAATTCACCTAGATTGCTATAGAGAGAAAAAAAAAAAAAAGCATGAAACAAACAAAAAAATAAAAGGAAAGACAGAAACATAAATTGTCAAGACTTGCTTCACCCAAGTTGTTTCTTTCAATTACTACCGAACTTGCTTTTATCAAATTTCAATACATATTAGTTAGTGCCTTAATGGGATTTCATCCAATGCTTCGTTCTAGCAATCGAGAAGGTTGGATGCACTTGCCTCCATTAATTGGGTTTATTTCTCTACTTGAGCAAATACGGAAATGAACTCTATTAACCACACACATGATGACCCAAGTGTTGAACCTTCGAAGGAAAAACATCTCAAGTTAGTCAATCTTTTGTTTATATTGTTTAATAATATGAATTAATCAGCATGCAACAACACGATAAGAGGTTATATCACATAAGTGAAATCACAACGTCTTATGATATTCACAGACTCAGAGTACTGTAGAAAGAAGTATACATTTACATGGGAGGGGGGGTAGGAGGCAAAACTGATCTAGTAAGAAGATAACCCATCCTAACCGAGCTATCTTTTTGTCTGACCGGAAAAATGATATGTCCGAGATTTATCCTACATCTTTGTCTCATCTTCAGTGATTTGCACTCTGTCTAGGCTGGAGAATGATATTTCCCGGCCATTATTTTGGGTCTTTCAAATCGGATTGGTTCGAAATTAAGTGGTTCAACTTAAGAGCTTCGGAGTAGTTCCCTCTGCCGCAATCAAGGTCACTTGTTCCAGACGGTGAAGATGATTCAGATCCAATGTCACTAATCATCTTTCATGGCTTTCGCTGTTGCCTTTTCTTTTTTCTTTTGTTTCTTCATTAAGTTTCTCCTGCAATATATAAATTAAAGATGCACTTGATTAACTACATTAGACATGATAGTTAAAACAAACATTCATGAATGTATCTAACTAGAGCTAATGTATCAGCATATAAATATAAATACACTTCATTCAAAATCTATTAAAGAAGTAAAAAAACAATGGAACTTGCGAGAAAACATAGCAGCTCGTTTTTATGATCAATAGCACAACTGTGATTTTTGTGGAATACACTACTGTCAGCATGCAGGTTCTATCAGCGAGTTTACACTATGTTTGTAAATGAAGAGTCATTTAACCAACATAAGTCGATTTAATCAATTAATCAACAGATATACACACACACACATATATATATATATATATATATATATATTAACCAATGTTACAATTCAATAGATTTGAGATTAACTAATGAACTATGGGGTTTTCCTCTGTAATGTCAGCGCATATATATGATCAGATGTATTGCCGTCAACAAATAAAGTTATCTAAGTTAGCTTATGGTCACCGAAGTCCATAAAGATTTATTAGTCTTTAACTTACTTGTCAGGCTTGAAAGACCATATGGAAATCCACATAACAACCAAAAATAAAATTAACATACAATATAATATATCGAGTTTCTGAAACGCTTACCATAGCACATTAGAAAATCAAGAGATAAAAAGCAGCATCTTAAAGGGAAGAAGAATGCAACCGAGAAGTCATTGGGAAACAGAAGAGAGTATTTGTAATTCTTTGGATACAAACAAATCTCCGACATGGTTATATGACAGTGTTGTGATCTGTTGGTGTAAAGTTAAGAAGATAGAAAGTTAAGCATATGAATAACTTGTTTCAGTACCTATATAGATTTACAGCATACTTAGCGTAGGAAGAGCAAAGGCCTAGCTGGTTGTTTCTGCCAACCTCGAAAGGGAAAAAAACAGAGCAAGAAATCAGCATACAATGTCGAAAAACTCTAAGGAACAGGTTAGACAAAAGGTAAAAGCAAATCAAGCGAGTTTTAAGAAGACATGAACCTTGGTCATGATGACCGTCAGAAACGCAAAAAAAAAAAATAGCCTCTTATAACCCTCACAATTACAGAAGTCAATACTAAAGCAAAATGATGATGTACGATAGAAACGCAAGAGAAATGGCAGGCTTAAATCAGAACAAAAAAAGTGAATCACATGCTTGTAAGTTTCCAAAAACAACATATACTTTAGATGGTGTCATTTCGTTAGTAATAATATGAATGGCATATACCTCCAACAAGCCCAGATGACGGTTGATGATCTAGGGGATCAATTTTGCCTTTCTCTGTTCGGATTGTGAAGGAAGAGAAGCTTTTGTGATACATATTTGGCTAACATTTTTTTCAGCTCTGGCATCAACACGTATAACACTTCTGCACGTTGTTCCCTGAGCTATGCCTAACCCATTCTGAAAATGAAAAGAAACCATCAGTAAACAGTCAATATCATGCAAATCTAAAATGCTTTAGACAATTTGGGACGATTAAATATGTTTAGTAGCGTTGGATACTTTCTCCAACGGGCTTACTCACACTTCTTATCGGGGCATGACCAAATATATCCATCATACATGCAGTTATCCTAATCTTCAGTTCACTTTCTCAAATCAACTGATCCAATTATGTTCAATTTTATCAGTTTCATCATAACTTCGATGGTAGATATTTTCAGAGATTAGGCTGAAACTAATTGGATTTAATGTTTTTTTTTTTGGCTACCTTACGTGAAGCTTCAACGGTCCTGCTCTAAGACTTCTCGCTTCTGCTTTCCTTCCCGATCTTCTTCTCCTCCCTTAGCCGCTTATCATTTGATCACTCGATCCATCAGAGGAAAACCAAGACCATGTTTGTTTCGTGAAGACTATTTCGTAGCCGCCATAAATTGGCGAAGGTCTTGTAAGTCGGCGCGGTGGGAGTGGCTGTCTTAGCCTTTCGGGCCATAGCTGTTTGCGAGTGAAGTGGTGCGGTTGCGGGGATGGGGTTACGGAGGTTTTATAGACAGATCTGCGAGGGGTGTTCATCGTAGAGGCAGGGACAATTACTCACCGGAAATTGAGGGGTGACTTAAAAGAGAGGGATGGAGATCGTGTTGCAGCGCTGTAACAGTAAGGGATGTTAGAAGGTGGTGAAGATGGAGAGTCTCGGGGCTGGTCGTGAAGGTGGGGGAGGGGCAGCGAAATGGGTGGGCCTTATGAAGTTGGTTTAATAAAACGTGATGGGCCTCGTGGATGTATTAGTGCGCTATAGTTGATGTGGGCAAGATTATTGGCGTTAAGTAGCTGCTGGGTCGCTGAGAAAGTCGGATGCCACGTGGCGGCGTGAGAGACTCTGCAGAAATGCTACTTTTCATTTTGTACTAGGGTTACTACTTCTTTGATATATTGCCGCTTAGGTTGTTGGTCCACTCACACATTTATAAAGGATGAGAATAAGGTTGTTTTGTTCGGTGCCATCGCTTCTTTTATTTATCGTTCGGATCTTCCCTCGTTTATAGGTAAAAATAAATAACACTTCTTTATGAGGAGTTTGGTGTGGGAAAATTAATAACGCTTTTATAACTACTTTTGTTTAGCGAGTTGTTCAGATGTTCAAATTTTAGATTTACTAGCAAGTCAATCCACTTAGATTTTAGATTTATAAAGCACATCAAATGTAATTTTTGTGTGTGTGTGTGCAAGGTATTCTTTTTAATGCGAAATGTTGTAAACTCATTTAGAGAGATACACACCAATGACCAAACATAAAAGTCAAACACAAACACAAACACAAATAATCAACACTACTGGGAATTTTATAAATTATGATGTACTTTACCTATAGAAATCAACAAAGAGATCATCAAAAAAATAACTACAATTTACTCTTAGACACTTTATTGTGTTTTTGACTTCCTATTCTTTTTTTTTTTTCACATGGTTGAATGTTATTATGATTTTTGCCATACAAAATCGTTTACTAAACTCACTTAGTTAAGTTTTTCAAAAATAGTTGTCTTAATCGATAATAAAGTCAGCCCAACTAACACTTTTTTTGGCATGATAGACCGTAATTAATTTTTAACAAAAAAAAATCTTTTAGCAAGTGGCAACGACAAACAATTTATGTGTTTTGATAACAATTCCTCTCTTTTTTTTTTTTCAAAAAATTAAGCACTTTAATAAGCTTGGTATTGATTCTCGAAGAAATTTTAATTCCATGAACAAATCGTCACCAACTCTGTCTGAAGCATACCATCATAAATCTCTAAGTTCAGACATGATGTTCTCGAAATATCCTTACTTGCCGATGTTATTATTTTTTTTAAAATAAAACAAAAATCCTAAAATCCTAAAAATTGTTACTATCATTTAAAAGAACTTAAAACTTTTTTTTTTTTGTAAAAGAAAAGAACTTAAAACTTTGTACATTAATATATAACATGTCTTCTTATGAAAAAATATCACAAAATATGAATGTCCTAATATGGCCATATATATGGACGTATACTTTAACATAGTTTACATCAATTTTTAATTAGCCAAGTACAGCAAGCTGTGTTATATATATCCAATTTTTAATAAACTGGATTTTTAAGGTATGTAATTATAACAATTAGTGAGTTTTATTTAACAACCCTTTGACATTAATCAACAATTCCACACACACAGATGTATATATATGTATTAATCATAAAGTAGATGCATGGAGCTATATATGTGTGCAATGATTTAGGTCTTTTTCAGAAAGCCGATAGCTACGCAAGTGACGTATTTATATGGCTGATATTAAATACAAAAGTAAATGCAAAAAGTCGTTGCCAAAAAAAAAAAAAGGTAAATGCAAAAAGCATAGAGTTAGTAATGTCCATATTCCATAATGGACTGTCTTTTTTAATCACTAAAAAATGGAAACAGAAGGAGTTCTAACAGGCTACTGATCAACCCCTACTCCATCACCAACTAAGTATCAAATTAAACAAAGCATGCTTTGTATATTATGGAGAGTTATTACTAATTAACGTGTTTCTTTAATCGCACTATACATATACGTACACACAGACAGTAACATACACATGTATATACGTATGCATTAATCTTTTTTATTTATTCACTGGCGAGTTTGAATGTTTGAATGTAAGATAAATTAGGGCGTCTTAAATGGTGACTATAAGATAAATTCAACGAGTTTGAATGTTAAATTAAAATTAAAACTGATATAATAATTATAACTATTATATATACGAACTATCTTTTTTCGTCAATGTCATAAAGTGATAGGGACGAATTTGTTTTTTTTTTTTTTTTTAAATAGTATTCCGTATAACTTTTTTTTTGTTTTTAACCTAGGAAAAGAAAGCACAATACGTGTACATCATGGCCATTTTCCGTTTGGTCTTTTGGCCAATATATGAAGGAAAAAGGAGATCAGAAGAATGAAGCAAAAACTGGAGAACGATGATGAGTCTCCGGCATAACCCCAAATCTCCATACACCTTTTTTTTATTTTCCTTTTTAATTCTATTTCCTTTTGCGTCATCAGTCTCGGACAACAGTAATACTTTATCAGTTGACGATTTTCTGAAAGCTTCGAGCAAGCGAACGATAGTCTCACCCAATAATGTTTTCGAACTTGGGTTCTTCAAACTAGCCTCGAAAAATGGTGATAGCAGTCGTTGGTACCTCGGAATATGGTACAAAGAAATCTTCAAGAGAGAGTACGTATGGATAGCAAACAGAGACAAGCCATTGTCCAATTCCACCGGAACCCTAAAAATCTCCGAAACCAACCTCGTCCTCCTCGATGAGTTTAGTACTACTGTCTGGTCAACAAACGTAACAGGCAAGTCTCCGGGATCTCAAGTGGTGGCAGAGCTTCTCCCTAATGGAAATTTCATCCTGAGAGACTCCAACAACAACAACAACAACCCTGAGAAGGAATTTTTGTGGCAGAGTTTTGATTACCCGACAGATACGTTACTCCCGGAGATGAAGCTTGGTTGGGACAAGCGATCCAATCTCAATAGGAACCTCACATCCTGGAAGAGCGTAGATGATCCATCAAGCGGAGAATATACATATAAAATCGACACTCGCGGCCTGCCCCAGAGGTACATTTGGAAGAGCAAATCAGTGCATCACAGAAGCGATTCGTGGTACCGAGTTGGTAGCAATGGTTTACATTCAAGCCAACAATACAAGAACCTCGCGTTCAACTTTACTACAACAAGCGAAGAGGTTACGTACTCGTTTAGTGTAACGGAGACTAACGTTTACTCCAAACTCAGAATGAGTCATTCGGGAACGCTAGAGAGAATGGCTTGGCCACCGACGGCACATGAATGGATCCGCTTATGGAACGCACCCACCGACATATGCGATATATACGCTACATGTGGGTCAAATAGCTATTGCGACATGAACGTGCCAGGGAAATGTCTCTGTATCAAAGGTTTTGTGCCACGGAACGGGAAAGCGTGGTCGTTCCAAGTCATGAAACATGGATGCAAGAGACGGACAAAGTTGAGCTGCCATGGTGATACGTTTTTCCCGATGACGAAAGTGAAGCTTCCGGATACAAAGGCTGCGATTGTGGACAGGAGCATTAGCTTGAAAGAATGTAGATTCAGGTGCCTTCAAGATTGCAACTGCACAGCCTATGCGAATATGGATACGCAGAACACCGGGTTTGGCTGTTTAATTTGGAGATCAGATCTCCTTGATATGCGAATTTTCACCGTCGATGGTCAAAATCTCTATGTAAGATTAGCATCTTCTGATATCGGTAAGTTCTGTCTCTAGCTAAAAGCCTAAAACCATCAGGATCGAATCTCACATGCAACTATAATCCAATGTCCAAACTCGCTCACAAATATTGTTGGTTACAAAATTTTCATCAAGCCACGTTAGTGTGTAGCAACATATTAACTAACGACGTGGATTTTGATATGATTGGGTTTTTATTTTTTCTCAGAGGACGAGAGAAGCTTAATTAGTATAAAAGCCATAGGATTGATCTGTGCTGGAACTACCGTAATGATTATTGTCATGTTTGTCATATTCTGGCTTTGGAAAAGAAAACAGAAGCGAGCAAGAGCCATCGGTATATTAGTAATATAATCTTAGCTTTTATTTTCTTTTTATCTGTAGATTTTTATTCCGATTAATTTATATCATACGTAACTTTTTCTTTTTCTTTTCTGGAGTCGAAACAATGTGTCAAGTGAGGAGCGCAGAGTTGGGAGCTAACGAGGAGTTCACACTTCCGCAAATGGAGTTTCAGACAGTTGTCATGGCCACAAACAATTTTTGTCATTCCAACAAACTTGGAGAAGGTGGTTTTGGAATCGTTTACAAGGTACAACGTATATGTATAATTATATAAAACACAATGGTTTGGTTTTCTTTATAAATTAAAATTGTTTAATTATATAATATAACAACCTGATTCCCCGTATATACTAATATTACTAAAACTAGTATATATATAGTTACATGTTTAACATACTTTAATAATAAAAATATTATTATCCCATCAGAAACCTAGTAACTTATGAAATGAGTGATAGCAGGGGAGGTTACCTGACGGAAGAGAAATCGCAGTGAAAAGACTATCACAAATGACAATTCAGGGAAAAATTCAGTTCAAGAACGAGGTTATCTTGATCGCAAGGATTCAACACATAAACCTTGTTCGCATCCTAGGTTACTGCGTCCACATGGACGAGCATTTACTGGTCTTTGAGTACTTGGAAAACTTAAGCCTTGATTCTTATATCTTCGGTTAGATTACTTTGTTACTTTACATCTAAATTAAATGTTTCTTGGACGGAGTAACTAAGTGAATTTAATCACACATGTTATCGATTCGTAGGCAATACCCAAAGCTCTAAGCTTAATTGGCAGATAAGAAACAAAATTATCAATGGTATTGCACGTGGACTACAATATCTTCACCAAGATTCACATTCACGGATCGTCCATAGAGATATGAAGGCAAGCAACATCTTGCTTGATAAAGATATGATCCCAAAGATTTCGGATTTCGGGATGGCTAGGATTATTGGAAGAGAGGAGACTGAAGTTAACACAAAAACTCTAGTGGGAACATTGTAAGTACTAAGACCTTTGAAAAACATGTTAAAATTGTTTTTGACTTCTTGTTCTAGAGTTGATTAAAAACCCTAACTTGGGATAAAAGTCATCAAATTCGAGTTTAATGTTTTGGTGATCCAGCGGCTACATATCCCCGGAGTACACGACGGACGGGATATTCTCAGTGAAGTCAGACGTTTTCAGCTTCGGGGTATTGCTTCTTGAAATCGTAAGTGGCAAGAAGAATTCGAGATTCATAAACTCGAACAAAGACACGAGCCTTCTGAGCTGTGTTAGTAAATCATCTTTAAGATTTCACTTTGTTTTTTTTTTTTTTTTTTTTTTTTCCCAAAAAAAAAAAAAAAAAAAAAAATTAAAGGCTGTGATATGTTACATTTTTACCTTANTTTTTTTTTTTTTTTTTTTTTTTTCGTTAGCCGAAAACAATAATAAAAAAACAAATTGAACAGGCTTGGAGAAACTGGGAAGAAGGAAGCTGGATTGAGTTAGTAGATCCATCCATTGTAGGAGAAATGTCAACTTCTCAGATACAAGAAGAATTTAAAAGAGGCTTACAAATTGGTCTCTTGTGTGTTCAAGAACGTGCTGAAGATAGACCAACCATGCCATCAGTTGTAGTTATGCTCCAAAGCCACGCAGCGATGCCTCAGCCTAAACCGCCCGGTTATTGCCAACGCAGCTTGGGAAAAAACACAATTCCACATTGGTTCTTCGTCTACTAAACAGCCAGCCGACGAATCTTGGACGGCAGCCGATATCACACTTTCAGTCATCGGACCTCGCTAGTGAGTGACTCCTAGAAGATTTCCTAAGTTACTCACCATTTTAAGTTGGCTCTTTCTTTTTTTAATTGCGACTTAAAATCATAGAAAATTGAGCATTATGTGAGCGAGTCTTTAATTCTCCTCGCTAGTGAGTGACTCCAACTTTTGTTTGGTTCTTTCAGTTTTCTAATCCAATTGCGTTATCAAAAATTTGACTCTCAAATGAGATATGGTACATACTCTAATCTTGAATCACTCAAGGAAACAGTGGCTCCTATCCTCAGGATTTATTAATTTCATTATATTTAAGTCCTTTGCTCTAATTTCCGCTGGTCGAGTCTTTTCACCGTTTAAGCAAAAGAAAAGTGTTTTCTTTTTTTCTCTACTCTTATTCAACTTTGTAAAACTATAGTACATAGCCCACAACCTTACACATGCATCAAGTCATGATGCAGGAGTTTTATTCAAGGGTAATAATAATAATAATCTCCCAAAACGTTGATGAGGAATACGAATTGGTGTTTTCATATACTAACAACAGAGGAAACAAACTCATCATCATATGTTACATTCTCTATTCTGTGGCTTTGCCTTTGCGTCGGTTGTTGCCACCACAGCTAGTCTCCAGTACATAACAGACCATAGAGTCAACATCGTCCCCGAAAATGCTATAAGCTTCCATGGCCTGCGTGTAGCTAAACCCCATCGACAAAACCATCTCGATGCTGCTGCTCAGAACCCTCTTCTCTTTTACTGCCGCCTCCTTTGGTTTCAAATCACTCCCTGAAGGTCCTGCTTCACAAAAATTCTCAACATGGTCTTTCTCATTGTAAGATTCAAAAGAGAAAGAAATTACTCACTAGCTCCAGAAGAGGACGTCTCAGCGTTAGAGGTGGATGATTCCTTGGGACCAATTCGTGGCTTAGACCATTCCATAAGGTACTCAGCACGGGAAGCTTCCATGACCGACCGTTCTATTTCCTTTTCCGTAAGCTCGAGGTCAGAGTAATATCTCCCTTCTGCTAAGAGCGCCTAGAAGAAAAGACAAACACGGTATAAGCAGCCACACACTCAAAGACAGATTGGGTGGAACATGGATGATATGAGCTACACTTGCATTATCAATCTGGTGTTCTTGCTGAGCCTTTATAGCAGCTTTCACCTGCTCCCCATCCACGTGTCTCTGGATTTCAAAACAAGCAATAAGATGTGAAAAAGTACAAAGATATTGCTACTCTTTTGCATCAGAGAAAACATATGTTAACTACACTTACCCCACTAAGGCTACTAAATCCAAGTCCTGCACCGATTGTTAACCGGTGTGGATCCACCAAAGAATTGTAATGATTCCCGTGGTGATAACTCAGCCTTATAGGAGGTGTATCCGTGTTGTAGTTTCCTTGAAATATGTTGATAGGCTCTACAAAAAGATTTCATTTTTGTTACCATCAATTTCTTTCTTGTTACAGTAAACAACTTTCAGTGTCGAATATAAGTTTGCACCTGTGCTGTATGAGTAAATGTGGATAGGCCTATTATATATTTCTGCTAAAGCTTGGATCTCCACGTTGTTTCCGTAGACCTATCACCATTGTATCGGAAAAGGGCGTCAAACAAATTTTGTTTGAAACAAAAGTTACCAAAGTGAAAACAAAAACAAGAGCAAAGCACCTTATCCCTTCTTTTCCTCTTCAAGTAAGAGGTAAAGCCTTCGGTTATGAACTGAGAAAAGTGATCCCTCTCGTGCTCCTAAACCAGTAAGTTACCATCAAAACTAAAAAACACTAATGTTTTTGCTCAGTCGAAAAAATGATGATATCCTGGTTTAAGAGGAATATCGTAAACGCATACACGCTCTTGTTAGTCTCTTATTCTCTTTCATTCCGCTTTACCTAAGATTGATACAAATTATTAGCCATTAAAATGGACAGATTAGCTTCAACTGTTATAGCATTCTTAGTGGAAGGATGCAATAAACTGCCCACGAAACACGGTGAATAGCCAATTCTGCTAGGTACAACAATCTTACCAAGTCTACTTCATTTATCCTTGTCAGTTCACTATTCTTATGCATGCGCTGGTCTCAAAAGCTAAAGTCTCGTGGAAAGCAAAACAAAGAAACATTACCATGTAATCCATGCACATTTGCCTAGTCAAGTCATATGACTCTGAGTCCCCATACACTTGATCTGCAACAGCCCGGAAGAGACAATTTCCATCTTCCAACATACGCCTAATTACAAAGCCTTTTGACTGTCTAATCTCGGTTTCAAACTGGTGTTCTCTTTCCTGGGAGAGGATAATTCAATAAATCCACTGAAGATCAAACAAGCTACGAGTAGTCCATACAGTAAACAAAAATTGTATTTCTGAAAACAAACTTACCGAGCCAGAGCCGGGATGTGAGGGTCCAAAGGATGGCATATGCTCATCGGAACTGTTATAGCCTTCGTTCTCACTATGTGATCTTGGCGAAGAAGGATGAGATTCAGTTGGTGAACTCCTAGCGGAAACGAGAGAGCGAGCCCCAGCCCCTCTTCTCGTTGCTCCAATCCGCAAATCCCCGAAACTTCCCAAGACCGATCTTTTATTAACGTTCGAAGAAGGCTTTGGTGGCTGAACAGGCAAAGGTGGTGAATCAGGATCATCACAACCGCTAACTGGAGAATCACAAACTATACTTTCACTTTCAACATCAACATTTTCCGAAACTATTAAAGCTTCGTCATCTTCTCTATCCACAGGTGCTTCGTCACTCTTCACTGACACATTCTTAGCATCAGAAGGCTCTGCCTGTTCAACTACAATAACCTCTTCTTGCTTCTCATCCGTAACTTCTTCATCTATACCCACCGGTGAAGCCTGAGCATTACTGCTTATCTGTGGCTCTGTTCCTGAGGAAGAAGATGAACCAGACGACGAGGAAGAAGCGCGGTTCGGGTTGGAAGAGCTGCCAGCCGAACCTCGTTGAACCAAAATCCGAGTCATGTTGCTGCTGCTAAAGTCTCTCTACTCCAAAAGTCCTCTTAACAAGTTTCAAGATTAGAGACTATCCCCCCAAGATTTGTCCCTGGTTCTTGCTTTAGGGCCAACGATGACAATCCCTTGATAGAGGGATTCGTTCCAACCGTTCTCCACCTCGCAGCAAAACGTTCTCTGCATTCCCCTAGCAATCATCAAACACCTTTAGATCTGAAACATTCCCCCTTAAAAATCCCACCTTTTACTAGCTCAAAGCTCTGCAACGTCCCCACTTAACACTATAGGCAGAAGAAGAAGAAGAAGAAGAAGAAGAAGAAGAAGAAGAACCATAAAAGGATAACTAATTGAACTGACACAAGTTCCACTAATTAAACTCAATTTTCCCTCTTTTCCCATCTTTTTTTTTCTCGGAAGCTATAAAACATGACCACACAGCACAAAAAAGACAAATCGAATTGGAAATGAATCAAAGATTGGGATCGTAGATCAAAAAGCAATCGAATTGTTCAATCGAAACCCTAGAGTTGACCTCAGTATGTGGAAACTTACCAGGGATTTCAGCAGCTGAGGATACCGATTCGAGATCCGCCGAAGGGAGTAGAAGAATTGAGAAGAATGTAGCGGAATCGAAGATTAGGGTTTTCACGAGGAGAGGACGCGCTCATATATATATATATTCTTGAGGAATTTGGTAAATTTTTGGGGGAGAAAGAGGAATTTGTTTTTTTTTTTTTTTTAAGAGAAGNAGGAATTTTTTTTTTTTTTTTTTTTAAGAGAAAAAAATTGAGAGAGAGCAGAATTTTTTTTTTTTTTTTTTTTTGTTTTAACGTCGTGTTGGGTTGGGAGAGACGGCCGGAGTGCTGACGTGGACTTAGCGACGCAGCTTCGGTAGTGTGTTGACACGTGTCCGCATCATTACGGATGTTGCTCCGAGATGCTGAGCAAAGGTAGCTCTGCCACTTGTTTGGCTATGTTGGGATACGCATTTTGAGCTCATTAATTTATTCCCTCTGTTTCATAATATAAGGGGTTTAAACTTTTTTCACACAAATTAAGAAAACATTTAATTTTTGTATTTTTTGAAATAAAATATATTTTATCATCAATTCCAAAACATTTCAACCAATAAAAATATAATCTGCATAATATAAATAATAAAAAGTAACAAAACATATTTAATTTTTGCATAGAAATTCTAAAACCCCTTATATATTGAAAAAAAAAAAAAATCTAAAACCCTTTATAAAATGAAACAGAAGGAGTAATTGTTAATTTTTATGTGTGTTTTACAAATTAATGAGATTGGTTTTTATATTTTTTATTAAATGTAATATTAATTTTATATTATGAATGTCAAATTTTTATATATAAAAATTTTATTTTTAAATTATGAATGATCATATTCAACTTTATTAAATGTAAATGTCAAAATTTTGTGTCAAAATGAGCTAATAGAGGTTTCTTNTTTTTTTTTTTTTTTTTTTTTTTTTTTTTTTTTTTTTTTTTTTTTTTGGATAACTAGCTAATAGAGGTTTCGACGTTCCAACTATGTAAAAGATGCTTTATAAAAAAAAAAAATTATGTAAAAGATATGTTCCCATCTAATTTCACGTATCATGTCAATGTGCATGGCCCAACTTGTCAAACTGATATCAAACATGAATGGTACTGGTCTTGTTTAGGTCATTCTATGATTCTAATAATAGGTTTTTTATCTCGATGATATGAAGGTTTAAGGAATCTTTCTTATAGCGATCTTAACCGATTTGGTTAAGTTGTTGATTAACGGTTCACTTCTTTTGATATTTAGAAGATGCAATTTCTTTCGTATATTTGATCCCCCAAGATTTGAGAAATATTTGACAATATGTTGTCGGCAAATTTATCAGTAACGGTGTATTACGGAAAAAGTTGTACATCATGAATTTGACAAAAGAAAAATGTTCATTTTGTTTTGCATGTTGCGGAATATAATTGTTTTGAATCATTTGTAGAGATATTCATAGTGATCGCATGTCATGTGGTAGATGTAGTTAGGTTCGTCAGTTGCTAAAGGTAGATAATAATTTGTAATAGGATAATATCAAAGAACTTGAATGATATCATTGATGATCATTGATGATCTAACAACACATAACAGATAATTATATATGTTAAGAATATATTCAAATATCCGGCAAATAAAAGTTTGAAGTTTGTTCTCTTTGAAATCAACAATTATATACGAAAACACAAAAACAAAATATGTGTAAGATAAAAAAAGATTGATTTACAACATGATTCACAAATACAACCCAAGTTACATAACACAACAAAACCAAATCATATATCTGACCCTTTCCAAATTCACACAAATGAATTTCAAAGCACATAGAAATCTAATCGAGACAAACGCAAATTTTTTAAGTCGATCTCTTGAGAGCAAATGCAGAGAGGATGACGAGGATCATCAGAAGAGCCCCCGCTATAAAAGAAGCCACCACGGCGCCGCTGGTTCCTTGGCAAAAGTCACCGAACTGCTGGCAAACCGGAAGCCAGTTCGAGCTTGAATTCCCGTTGTGCGCCAAATAAACTATCGCTGCGGAAGCTGATGCCGCCATCATAGTGAGGCCCATCATCGCCTAGACCAAAACAACCGTATATGGATTTACATAGAGATATATATGATATGCGCAAACAAATTGTTAAGTTTCTTTAGCATCCAATCTAAAACCAATTGACAATAGGTGGAGAGGCATCGGTCCATTATATAAGTCTCATCTAAACTTCTGATGTGGGATATTCTCACACAAACATACATATATTCATAGTAATTTGTGACCAAAAACTAAATTTTCGTTATTGATCTTGTTACATATCTATGTTCTCTATATTTATACAGTGTCTAGTATAAGCCTATAGATACAACCTTCAGAGACCAGGGGTTACTTGAGGTTATATATGTGCTCCTTGATTAGTTTTTCAGCTTTTGTATTTGGTTTTAGGTAATTATCTTATAATAAAGTGTTTTTCCTAAATAAATCCACAATCTTACAAAAACTTTCATCGCTAATTTTGTTTTTCTTTTATTTTTGGTGAATTTTGTGTTTCATTGTAAATTGTAAATGCTAAACACAAACAAAAATGAGCACTCAGTTTGTGTTTGGCGTTTGCATTTATATTTTATTTTCATTTGGTAATATGTTAATTTTCTGGAAATTGGCTTTTGATTCTCTCAGCAATCTAACACATAAAAATGTTACCGTGTCACATAAGATAAGGAAGAGCCTAGGCGGCACCGCGAGAGGCCGGAGGATACAGACAACGGAGAAAGGCAATGAGAGGGTTAGGTAGCCACCCACGATTGAGTTTACTACAACAAAAGCTCTGAGAAAAAACAAAATAAAAAAAATTTACTTTTTCTGTTATAATCGAGAATTATGTACAAGGTGGTAAAATTCCAGAATTCTCCACGCTTATATTATATAAAAAAAAAAGTACAGAGTCTCTTATAGGCACCAAACTAAATGGTAGAAATTAATTTCGATAGTTGGTTATCAAATTAACATTTAGACTTTAGAGAGTAACTTACGAAAACGTTGGTAGATCGGTGTAGTCAGCCTGGAACTGCAAGAACTGAGTGAAGAAAGGAAGTGTCTCTTCCGTGGTGGCCATCTTTGCTGCCGCAGCCATGGCCGTGATGGCTGCAATGAGTCTAAGAACAAAATCGAAAATCGCTACGCCTCTTTTCCACCCGGCCATGCTCACCTTTTCTTGCTTATGTTTGTCCATGAATCGACTGTAGTTCATAGGAGGAGCAAACACATGAGCTTTGCCTTTGCCTTTGTCCAGCTTTGGCTTATGAACAATGGGTTCTTCTTCTTCTCTTCTGCTCCCTGCCTTTTCGATATCCATAGGAGATAACTGAGAAATAGAAGAAGGCTAGAAACTAGGTAATCCCTTGGAAGTTGAATATGGATAAAGATTCAAGAAGGAGCTAGATATGATGATGCTGATGTTTGATGAATCCTAAGTCTTGCATTGTAAGATATATATGCATGTATGTAATTGAGTTGTTGAAGTGGATGGAATGGGTTTGCGTGAATTTTCTTTCTTTTAGGTTTCATGCGAAATTAATTCATTATCGAACATTCAAGATAATTGTTTAGTACGAAATAGAAGACGACTTGCTCCATTTCGACGGATTTATTATTATTAGTTTTCTTTTCCACTTTTCTCTACCTACGTATAAGTGTTTCTATGTCAACAACCATGTACCTTTAAGTTATAACCAAACTAGAGAGCATATACAATGCAAAAAGACGTTCTTCTAAAGAATTAGTACTTTTTGACCAGTGACTCTGAATGGGGCATATATTATACTCTCTTCTTCTGTAGGATTAGGTCACGTTGAATTATTTGCAAACTTTGCTTTAGGTTGCACTTATTAGGTAATGTAGAATACTACTAATTAATTCAGTCTTAATTTTTTTTTTTCCAACAAACAACATGTAATATCCAAGTTTGACCGGGGCGGTGATCGTATACAGTGTATAGTCACTACAAAAAAAAAGACTCTATATTGCATCACTTATGTAGTATCACAAAACTGAATGATATATGAAACAACTAAGTTTTTTTTTTTTTTTATATTAATTATCAATTGCGGAATTTCTAAAAAGAAAATCAATAAATAATAAATCATAAACCAGTTCAACAAATGAATTCAATGAATTAATAATGAATCTAGCAACCTAAACACTAGGTTTGCAAAACAATAAACTTAACAATAAAACATCCTAAACATCCTCATCCTCTCCCAGCCTCATTCCGCGGTTGAAGATTTCTGTTACCTGCATCACATTGGAATAGAGATGCGTAAGTATTATCATAAACACTTAGTGAGTGGATCATCCTGCCTACAGGCCATGTACGTCCAACACCAGACGATACATCAAACAATAACAACAAAAACACAGCAGCAATGATCAAATCTCAACAAACTCGCACAAACAACGGTGTCGATCGATGCCCCCACTGGTGTCGATCGATGCCAGCTCAGTGTCGATCGACACCGCAAAGGGTGTCGTACGACACTCAAACACTTTAGTGTCGATCGACACCACGAATGGTGTCGCTCGACACTCCCCCGACACCAC
>OVBJ01002020.1:0-21460 GCA_900406535.1 Noccaea bulbosa
GACGGCAAACAAGACTTACAGGAGAACAACAAATATGGCTATTTTGTGCAGAATTGACAGATAGTCTAAGAAAGGAGGTTGAGTAGTATCTTCGCCTAGAGACAATCTTTAAAGCAATGAAATACGCAAGGGACAATGAGTATAAGATAGACAATGACAACAGAGTAATAACGTTTAGAGGTCATCTGGTNGAAGTATTTGAAGAAGTTGACCAGTGCAGAAATGGCAGAGCGACGAGCACAAGGACTTTGCTTCAATTGTGATGAGCACTTCACGCGAGACCATGTACACCAAAGCTTTTTCACATAATGTTAGTCAGAGAGGGAGATAATCAAGAGGATGAGCCATTAGACGAGGAGGACTGGTGGGAGCATAAAGGTACTAGAAGCTAGAGTGGAGCTTGAGGACAAACTCCTAATCGAGGAGAGGAGTAATGATACGATCAATGGTTTTGGGTCTTTTTAGTGGTTTTCCTTTTNAAGAGAGACTTGGGTTAAGAGGAAGATAGCTTTCAATCTCTCTTGTTTACGGTAGATTATCAAGGTCCAATAACAAAAGCTAGGGCTAACGCTTTGGTTCATATCATGTTACCGAGATACTATATTATTATTTCAACAAAGATATTGTACAACAGTACAACCATTTGGGTATGATTGGTTGTTGTTGTAGTTTTAATTCTTTTACTATAGAAAAAAGCAGTATATTTTTTTGCTATAACTTTAGATTTATTAGAGTTTTTTTCTCTAAAATATTTTATTTATTTAATAATTATTATAATAAATATTTAGCATTAAATTATAAAATTAGATATAGAAAATAAGAGAAGAAAAAATATTATTGAGAAAAATAAGGAAATAAAAGAAAAATAACTACCAGAGCACTTAAATTAGTACTCTGAAAAATTTGATTTTTAAAACCAAAATATTTTCATATTTAAAATTATTTCTCTGAAATTTAAAAATGGAACCAAACCTTAATTGGTTCAACACTAATACTCAAAAAAAAATATATCTCTATAGAACACTCAGATCACTTACTAATCATCCCCATTATCTCAACAAAACATGTGTTTCAATTTATAATCCTCTTTTTATTTTTATTAAAAATATTTTAATCCTCTTATTGTAGGCCCAAACCAGGCCCAAAAATGAAGCTCTGAGTCTCTGACAGAAAAGCTTACAGATGTCCCTTTTAACTCCCTTTTAGTTAAAAGAAAATATTCCCTTCACATTGTTCATTGTTCATGCCCCTATTTTCAGCATTCTAATTTCATTATTTTTGTCAACTATCATCAATCTTTATCAACAAAAAGAATCTCTAACCAGACATTTATATACTTGCACGACAAGACATTAATATTTGATTAATTAATCAATCAATGAATGAGAGAAACGACTTTCTTACTTCCTTACTCACAAAAAAAAAATTATTGAGCTGTTGTAGTATTTTGATACATAACTATTTATATACATAACTATTTTATACATAACAAAATAAATGTTATTAGGGAAGTAAAGCTAGGACATTGGTTTTTCAGGTTGGTTCGTTTCGATTTCAGGTTTTTCATGTCTAGAAATTTAAAAGTCATTTATGTATATTTTATTTTTGGGTCAAGTCCAGTTTGGTTCCATCCAAACTTGGATCGGTTTCGGATACTTAAACTACACAAAATAAAATAAAGATAAAAATAATTTAATTTAAATAAAATTAAGTTAAATTTTGCAAAAAAAAAATAAAAAAATATTAACAAATATAACGGAAAATTTTCAAATATTTTGTCAATGTTAAGAGAAATACAAAATTATTTTTAGTTACTCTATTTCCTATTAATGAAATATAAATATTTTCTTCTAGAACCGAAAATTAGAATTCTCAATAAATATTTTATGCTTTGCTTTTCTAATTAGTTAAGCTTTGTTACGAAATCTAAAATTTAAATATTAGGTCTTGATCTGTCTAATTTATAACTTTACATTTAAGCTTAAATTAATTAAAAATATCTTACAATATTATTTACCTATAAGGCTAAAAGGCTATAATCAATTTCATTGTAAAGAAAGAAATTAAATTTGTTCTCAACACTTAAAGATTTTGTTGTTGTCTCGTTGACCAAAAAAAAAGAAAAGAAAAACTTAAGAACACGGAAGTGTAGGTTAATAAAGGGTAAAATGTATTTACACGATAGTGATGAGTATGCCAAAAAAAAAAAAAAACTGTAATCTCATGTCACATCGTATATGTCCTGAGAGAAAAAAAAAAAAAAAAAAATAAAANCAGTAACCGCTTCTCCAAAATCTCGTTCTGTTCTGTATAAAGCTCGAAAAATAAGACATCTCATTTAATGCTATTTCCATAATTACCCTTCATTCTATCCACAGCCGATGCAAAAAGAGAAAGGGTATTATTGGAAAAAGATGACCAATTTTGCCTTTAGCGTGGAAGCTCATCCTTCCTGCGAGACGCAAAAATGTCTCTTTCTTCAAGAATAATCCTTAATTCTCCTCTGTGTGTTTCCCTCTTGAAAATTTCCGCGCAATTCTCCAAATTCTCTCTCAATCGGATCTTGATTTCGAGCTTCTGAGTGATTTTTAGAGTTTTAGGGCTTCGTGTAGATTTCTTCTTCTATAGCGAAAATGTTGGTGCAGAGAAGAGTAATGAGCTGGAGAAGAGTTTGGAAGTCGTTTCAAGCGTTTTCCGCGCATGGTTTGCTCTTCTCCTTCACGCTCCTTCTCGCTCTCAGGCTTGATCATGTCGTCTCTCATTCATGGTGGTCAGTTGTTTTTTCTTCTCAAATTTTCCGTCTTTCTTCTCAAGTTTTGGTGGCTTGACTTCTGTTTTGGTATTTGCCCAATTGGGAAAATGTGTGAATCAATTGATTAGATTCTCTGAATTAACCTTAATTATGCAAAATTTCTTATAGTAAACCGAGTTTTTGTTAATGACATAAGTGTAGTTGTGAAGAGGCTATAAAGTTTGGATTTTTTTTTCTTTTGAGTTGGGAAGGAGAGAATTAGGGCTTTTCTTCATGCTGATTTGGTATACAATTGAATGAGCTTTGATCATCACTTGAATCTTTAGTGATGTGTCTAATTGTACAAGTTGCGCATCTTCTTTACCATCCTTAAAGATTAAGACTTTATTGGATGGCTCACACAATACACTCTCATCTAACTTTTGCAGGTTTATATTTACACCCTTGTGGTTATTTCATGCTGTGATTGCGCGTGGTAGATTTTCCCTGCCTGCTCCATCAATGCCTCATGATCGACATGTATGACTTTGTTATCGATTCTCTCTGTTTTTCAAAGTTGAACCTTTTGTTCTCTGTTGATTTCTTATTTGGTATTGTGGCAGTGGGCTCCTTTTCACTCGGTCATGGCAACGCCACTACTTGTTGCTTTTGAGATCCTGCTCTGCGTACATCTTGAAGATAAATATGGTATTTTGCCATAACTCAACATTCCATTAATCACACCGCATATATATGACTTGTGGGTTTATCATAGATTTGGTTGTGTCCCCCTCTGTTGCAGTTGTTGACTTAAAGATTGTCTTCCTTCCGTTGCTTGCATTCGAGGTAGCAATTTTGGTAGATAATGTCAGGTAACTTCATTCACATCTTTAAAGGTTTGGTTTTGTTTCACCCTTCTTACTATTTGGATTGTCGTTTGCTTTCTCTTCTTCTGCCCTTAGTGATTGACAACTTTTCCTGCAGAATGTGCAGGACACTCATGCCTGGAGATGAAGAAACTATGAGTGATGAAGCCATATGGGAAACACTTCCTGTAAGTTGATTATTCTCTATGAACTTGTCCTGGCATTTTGGATCTTAAAGCTTTGATTTTTTTTTTTTCTTTTCAAATATGATCCCTTACACATGGCTAAATCTAAATTGTCTTTGATATTGAAAGAAAAAAATTTGGTTTTGATTGGTCTATAATCTTCCTTAGCTTGCTTCTGCTTCTGCTGGTTTGGTTCTGACATTGTGTGTTTGTTTTGTAGCACTTTTGGGTGTCCATATCTATGGTTTTCTTCATTGCCGCCACAACCTTCACTCTTCTTAAACTATGTGGTATGTTGCACATTTCTTAGTTAAAGATCTTCTCTCTTCCAACTACAACCTTAGAGGTGTTCTTGATGTTGCTCTTTCCATGTCCACATATTCATCTAAAAGATAGAAAAAGATTGTTGTATCTGTTTCTTTTTGGTTCTGAATCATTGATGTCTCTTGCCTTATTATATAGGTGATGTAGCTGCGTTGGGATGGTGGGACTTATTTATAAACTTCGGGTAAACTACTTCTTCTCTCTTGAAGTCCCTCCTCCTCATAAAAATTTCTTCTTTGCAGAGTTTGAACAATCTTCTTATTGTCTCCTCAATCTAACAGAATAGCAGAGTGCTTTGCCTTTCTTGTCTGTACAAAGTGGAGCAACCAGTCAATACATAGGTATTCACATATACCGGAACCTAGCTCATCTTCAATGGAAGTAAGATATCTTGACTGGAACAGAGGACTAGTTGTAACCGGTGACGAAGAACAACAGCAAAGCAACAGAATATGCGGTCTTCAAGATATCGGTGGACATGTTATGAAAATCCCATTCGTTACCTTCCAAATCATCCTCTTCATGCGCTTAGAGGTAACACTTACTCTTACAGAGACAATTCCATCACCTTTTTCCACCGGTTCGAGCTAATTCTCTTTTGATCTAACACTCCAGGGAACACCCGCTTCTGCGAGAAACATTCCGGTTTTAGTTCTGTTTGTGCCTCTCTTTCTGCTACAAGGAGCTGGGATACTCTTTGCTACATATAGGTTGGTGGAGAAATCTGTCTTGTTAATATCTAGTGGTGGTGGTTCTTATGGAAGATATTTCACTGCGACGACATCAGCTCGTGAGTTCTTGGGATTCTTTCAACATGGTGCAAGGTAACAAGCTTTGCTAACAAACTTGGTGATAAGAGTCCTCCTAAACACTAATTCTTCTCGTATTGTGATTAGCAGATTACTTGGTTGGTGGTCTATCGATGAAGGAAGCCGAGAGGAACAAGCTAGGCTCTACTCTGGTGAAGCTACTGGGTAAAAAGCTCTCATCTTTTTTTGGTAACATTGGAAAAGTTTGGCTCTTTTTGACTTATACTGTTATGTTTTTCTCAGATACAACACTTTCTCACCAGAGGTTGTGAAGAAAATGCCAAAGTCTGATCTTGTTGAAGAGGTAAGTTAATTACACATTAGAGATTTTTATTTTTAAACATTATGAAACTAAGCAAGATTTGGGATACTTGAAATCGTCAATAGATATGGAGACTACAAGCTGCATTGAGTGAGCAAACAGATATCACCAATTATAGTCAGCAGGAGTATGAAAAGCTTCAAAATGTATAATACATCATCTACTCGTTTTCCACATGATATCTGTTTAATAACTTCCAATGGAATTAATTAAGTAACGATTTGGTTTAATTTTTCAGGAGAAGATTCTTTGCAGAGTTTGCTTTGAAGATCCGATCAATGTGGTTCTACTCCCGTGTAGACATCACGTCCTCTGCAGGTAAACCAAACCAAACCTAATCCTTTTGTTTTCTTGCATCTCTTTTTCTTCATCTTGCTTTAAACCTTATTGACTTTTGAGAAATTTCCTAAAATGGACCAAAGAAGTTTTTGCTCCAAATCTAACAAACTAAAATTTAAAAATTCCAAAAGCAGCACACATTATTTTGTGAAAACACCTAACACATTATATTTGAGTTTCCTTTTTCCAAATTAGAGTTTAGATTTTTTTTTCCATTAAGAAAGAGTTTTGAATCAATTTTACGGTGAAATTGTGTTTATTATTGGGAAAAAACTTATGAGTTTACTTTTGGAACAAAACCTTAAAAATAGTCTAGTTTTGAAGAATTGTCCTTGTTTTTACTAGGAAACATCTGAAATGATATATTTCATTGACATTTGAACAAATTGTTAATCAAATGTCAAAACTTGCAAATGTTCAAATATAATTTTGTTAATCCCATTTTTGTTTTCAGCACGTGCTGCGAGAAATGCAAGAAATGTCCGATTTGTCGTGTCCTGATTGAGGAACGTATGCCTGTATACGATGTGTAGAAATTACAGAAGCCCATAATTAAAAAAAAATTGTTTTTGATAAATAATTTGTTCAAATGACAATTTAAAGATATCAAATCAGATATTTCATGTAAAACATCCATTACATATATGATCTTGCCACCGCATCATTTTTGCAATAAGCTCAAAAACTAGGTTCACAATATTGAATTTTATTCTACTAATGTAAAAAGAAAAATTGTAGAGATCAAGAGGCCTTATTGATTTGATATTTTTACTTATATTGAGAAAATTTGTTTCTATATAAATAATTTATTTTTATCCCGTTTTTGTTTTTTTTTTTCAGAACGTGCTGCGAGAAATGCAAGAAATGTCCGATTTGTCGTGTCCTGATTGAAGAGGTTTGTCATGTATTTGATGTGTAGATTTTACTGAAGACCCTAATGAAGTAAATTAGTTTTTCTTCTCTCCGGCCTGCTTGTCTGGTATTGTTTTAGTGAAGAAAATTTGTGTTTACAACTTGCAAGGATAGTCCGATTCGATTTGCAGATCATGTAAATAAAAAATTTATTGTAAAGCATCGTATATCAGTATATGTCATCAACCTTTGTTTCTCTTTTGTAAACAAAGTTTCTATATGATTGCTGATAGCTCTTCAACAAAAATGAAGCCCAAAGCCAAGTCCATAATAAGCTTCACCCAATCCAAGTTCATAATCAAGATTCAAGATCATCATACCTTAAAGACTTCTACGCTAAACTCTATCCTCGTTTAATTAATTCCACTTGAGGTGAGGTAATCTTTTGAAAGTCCAAATTTATTTTTGCAAATCTTCCTATTGATATATTGACGAATATACTATATTAAAAAAAAACAAAAATTTAACGGAAAAAATAAAAAAAATGAATGGAAGTGGAGTGGTGATATGATGGTCGGGTCGGCCAAAACTAAGCCGCGCACATGGACCCCTTGACCAACCTTCTCTTTTGTTGTTTTTATCTTCAGCCGGAAAATCATAAATAAGTATTTTAATCCCTATTTCATACTATGATATAATCAACGTAAAATCATCTTAAAATTTACGATGACATGACTAAAGTAAAAAAAAAAAGTAAAAACCAATGAAGAATAGATAGATATACGGCCCTTTTAACAAAAAAACAAAATGAATAGATAGATATACAATTAGGTGACGAAGAAGTAGAGGGTTTCAGCTTCAAAAATGTTTAAATGCCAAATCACGCTTTAGATATGATGATAAAAAAAAAAAAGAATGACAATCTAACTCACGATCATCATATAATTTCAATTTTGGTGTAGTTTGATTGGTTTTTTTTTCCTTTGTTCTTTTTTTATTTTTATTTTTTTGGTTGTAATCATTTTTCTAACTTTGTTGCGGCATGTGTGTGTGTGTGTGTGCATAGTCCAATTTTGCCGCTTTGTTGAAAAAAGGAAGGTAAGTACAAATCTGATAATAACACACATCTATATATACTTGCTCATTGCCAAATTGCCACATTGGCGTATGTGATTATGGATAGAAAAATTAGATGATGGGAAATCTCGTCATTGTGGCCGACAATAATGTTTTCATTTCACAAGACTCCTTTTATTTGTATGACGTTATGTAATAAATAATTCAAAGGGCTTATACATATTATTCTATATATATCCATATAAGTTGGTGGGTTTTGAAACTGGATTTTTCTCTTAAGAGACATGAACAACAACAGACACCAAAAAACCCTCTGACGTGGCATCCTACTCAACCTGAAAACTTTATTTTTGAGGCAGGGATAGAATAATAATATCTTTGTATTTTGTATGCTTTCGATCTCAAAATCCGTATAGTGTTATCCAACGTATTTTATCATTTCTATTTTTGTAGTATTTGTTTTCCCTTTCCCACTTGGTGATGATCACGATTGTCCGTGGCATTAGGCGGCAACGGTCTTCAGAACTTTAGATAATTACTAATTCGATGCCATTTTCGTTTATACATTTGATTGTTTTTGGATAATTACTAGGCGATGGTTCACCTTTCGTTTATATTTCTTGTTTTTAACCTTTTTTTTTTGGAACATTGACTAACAAGCATTTGTTCTTTTTCCTCAATTATGTTTTTCTTTTGTAAATAGTGAAGAATTATGATCGATCAGGCATGTTAATAAGTAACCGGTGTGAGTTAAATAATGGTAAAATATGGTAAAACTAAAATTCTAGTCTACCTTACAGTTTGTAGGTGTGAGTAATTAGGGTATTTCTAACGGAACCATTTTTCAGAAAATAAAGAAACTTTAATAGCAAAAAAAAAAAAAAAAAAAAAAAANATGATATAGTTGATTAGCTACTAATTTACATCTGAAAAACCCTTCTCTGGGATGAGAAACTACCACAAAAAATACATATATAGCTCCATATATATAGGAGCCAATACATATTGTATAAGCTTCTTCCCAAGGGTTAATTAAGTAAAACCCGCAAAAACAAAAAACATATTTGGTTAGTCTTCATTAAAGCCGATGATGATGACTTGGTTTTTCTTTCTTTTGCCTAGTCATGCCAACAAAGAAGCATGACGACACACCTCCTTATGATGTATAGCTTAGCCTTCTGCTCTCTAACCACTCCTCCTACTCCTCGGCTCCACATCTTCCTCTTCCTTCCTCCTACGCTAGAACCGGTCGTCTTCATATTCTCCTAAACCAGTCACAGATTGAGAAACAGTAGTCTTTTGGAAGTGAATGTGAGAGAAAGAGAGCAATTAGGGTCTATGTTTTGCTTTTCAATGTGAATGAGAAGGAAATGATAATGAGGAAGGTGATGAATGAAGAGGACTTCTATATAAATAGAAAATAAGAAAAAGAGTGGTTCAGGACAGAAACCGAACCGTACCGAACTAGACCGGTCCTGGAAAGAGGCAACGAGTAGGTCCTTTAGGGGTTTGTGCACTGTTCCCTAACCCACCGGACACTGTGCCCCTCCATACCCACATGGTCCCCACCGTGAAGGAATCTTTGCCCTAAGTATGGTTATTTATCAAAACTTTGTTCAACAAAAAAATGGTTATTTCTCCACTATCACATGCTTATTGCTTACGCTTCTCTTTCTTCATGTAACGTTACAAAATTGTAAAGTGGGATCTTACAATTACTATTTATGTAACCAATTAAGACCTATACCGGTCATTAATAACGCGAGCCATTACTTTATCCGATTTCGGTTGTCTTAGATATTTTGGTGTTCTCCAAAATCCTAAGTGTATACCGAATTCGACGTGAGCAAAAGATGTGACCAACCAAAATTGTCGGGACTACTATACTAACCATCAAAACCGACACGTAGGGCGGTCCCCGCAACGTTATTTCGACACATATAAATTAGATTTGGATTTTATGGCTGATTGTGATTGATGATAATAACAACAAGACGTAGTTCGTTTAATCAACTTTATAAAAAATTTGTAAGCTGATGATATTTCCAAATCAATCAGTTCCAGTAATATACCAAAATCTTGTACACATGGAGAAATATTCAAAGGATCGAATTTATTATGTTTAGTCTCTATTGTTTTGCGATCTGAGTCAGACATAAATTATTCCTATACAAATTATATGTAAACTATAGACTATAGAGTATAAAGAAATGCATTGCGCCGAAATTGATAAAGAGAAAGAAACGTCAAGAGCAGTTTACTAAGACCAAACTATAACTAAATGTGGGACAGTTAGGCGTTAATTAGGTGACATAATCCTAAACTATAGATTCTTCTAAATATAATTGAGATTCGATTCTATCAATCTTTTACCAAAAACCGACAACCGGTTGGTATGATTTGAAAAGTAAGTAAACCTTCTTTAAAAAAGAAAAAAAAATTAAAGTAAATTAGTCGTTAACCCAATGGTAACTAAAATTGTAAAAAAAAAAAAAAAAAAAAAAAAAACGAAGAAAAANGCTATATCCTACTATATGATATCACAGCTTCACACAGTTAAACTATTAAGACTGAAGTTAATAAAATAATTAGCTACACAATTAACCAAGTAGAGCTAGGTGTGGTTTGATGTGGTTTACGCGCTGTGTCATTGGTTATAGTGAAGTCCTCGAACATAGAGAGTGGAACCGCACGTGAGGTTCTCGTGATTCACAAATTGCCTTTAACTTTTGGTCGTCTACAAGTTGAAAAAATAAAAAATAAACGACCAAGTTACAATTACATCTTTTTAATCTAAGGTTTATTCAGTGGCGGATCTAGAATTGTTTTTGACTGGGGGCAAAATAATAAATATTAAATATATAATTTTATTATTATTATAAATTATATAAAATTATGTTATTTATAAAAGTACTGTTCTAACAAGATATAACATAAAAATAATTAAATGTATAGTATATATTAAAAATTAGCTATTTAGTTTTATTATATTAAACATTTTAGCTTTCTCTTTTCTATTTTTAAACTCATATATACTAATTAGTCAAACTGTTAGAATTTTTTTTTTTCCAACTTATAATAAAATTTATGTACTTTGTTCTTAATTTAAACTTAAATCTTACTTATAAAAAAATTACTAAAACTTCAAACCTCAAACCTAATATACTAACAAAGTAAAATTAAAACGAGAAAATGTACATAATTTTGTTAAAATATAAAAACTATAATTATTATATATACATTATGCATGTTTTGTGAAAACAATATTACATATGTATGTGTTTTACTTATAAATGTGTCATATAGTAAAATGTCCACTATAAAAAGTGTATTGATTTTGATTTAGAGCAAAGAGATAAATCAGTGGGGGCATAATATTAATTTAAGATGGGGGCATTAACATGACCTATAACAAAATTACATTGGTCACAAAATTATGAGTGGGTGCACTTGCCTTCTCCTTGGGTACGGTAGATTCGCCCCTGGGTTTATTATGTGAGTTAGTCTCTTTCTGTCATTCTTCTTTCCTTTAAATCTTGTCGTCCTTTTGACAACCAACTTTTTCTTCACCCCCTCGTGGTTGTCACCAATTTTACCAGTTAACTACTCAGTGTTTCTGTATTCGTAGCTAATATTATTAAAATTTGAGTTACGTGTGCTTTGTGCGATGGATAAACGTGAGAGAGATCATGATACCTTTTAGATCCAACAAGTTCAAACAATTATGGTGATCTATGGTATAATACCATTTTTTCCTCACAATTTCACGTTTTAAAAACCGTCTCCCTAACTTTTTGCTATTTAAAATATTTTATTAAATTATAATGTTTTGAGCACTCTTTAGCTTTTCGAATTTTATGTTGGTTGTATTAAATTTAGTTTTTCTTCTAGTTTTGAAAGTCCTGTTTCCACTTTGGTAGTTTTAAGAATAAGTTGTAATCAACATTGAAAACTTTTAACATTTGAACAAAACAAAATCATGTTTTCACGTTTTAAAATATGATTTTACTATAATCTATATGGGTAAAGAAAATGTAATTTGAAAAATTTAAATGTCATTATTTACTCAAACAAACTTTTTAAATGACCATCTAACCGAAACTTCAAGTAATTCTACTAATCGATCATTTGACTATATAACCAATCAAGCCACACACCTGACAAAAGATATCATAAGAAACCCACCGGAGATTTTATAATATTCCGTATGAAAATGAAAGTATTAAGCGCATGTGCTCTGTGTGAGAAGAAGGTTTGAGTGAGAGAGAAACGACTCCATCTTCAATGGTGTACGGAAAGATTTTGCTTGGACATATTAAAAATGGAGAAACACTTACCTCGAAAGCCAGCAAGCTATACTGCTCGACCCAAGACTTCACTGAATAGTCGTGCGCTCATGGTTTCTCAGGTCCAAAGTCCGAAAGGGTAACGTGCTGTTCAAGAAACCTGCCTATTTTTTATTTTATTTATTTTTTGTTTAAATTTATGGCTTCACAAATTCCAATGATATCAATAAGTATTCACAAGAGTACTGAAACTTCGGAGGCAGAGTCAGATAGACTGCAAATGTGGGTACACTTTTCTTTCTTTAAGGTTACTCGCTTTACAAGTAGTAACTAAGGGACTAAATAACATATACATTGAGATTTACACTATCGGAACGAAAATGAGACATGACATATATAATAATAACGTAAGTAGAGTTTGTCACTCACTCCTCTCTAGGGATCCACCGGTTCCACCACACGGTCTTGCGGCCTTCGCTGATCTCGTCCATCGTCTCGGTAACTGTTTTCACAAGCTTCCTCTGAAGCCTTAGGGCTGATGCGAGAGCGTTTCTCTTCGCACTCGCCTTCTTTCGAGGCTCTTTCTCCTACAAATAGACATCAAACTTAGGTTATTTTTCACACATTATAAGCCTGAGGTATTTGAATAGTGTAAACTGGCGACAAACCCTGAGCTCCTGAAGCTGCGTTTCTGTGAACCCGCCATCTTTCTCTGTCCCTGATTTCGCCATCAGCTGAATCACCCAATTTGCAGCTTCACTGTAGTCTTGCTGTGTAGCTCTGAAGTACTGCATCCTCAAGTTTTGCATGACGGACAGCGCAAGCAGTCCTTGTCTATCGAAATACGGGTGAGCGAGAGCTGCTTTCGCGCTGATTCTTTGTCTTGCTTTGTACCTGACCATTGACGTAAGAAGCTCCCATCCGATCCCACCGTCTAGATCTAATAGCTCAAACCCTTTGCGGAGATCAGGGCTTGCACGAGGCTCCACTAGCTTTCTCCAAGCAGTTAAGTCGTACTCGCATCTTTTCAGCTGGCGGTTGAACTGAATGAGGCTGCTGTCAGATCGTAAAGACGGGAATGCCTGGAACGGTAAATGCATGGTGAGAGAGTAAACATAGTATGATGGATTCGTTTCCCAACACAAGGAAGCTAACAAGAAACTGGTTTCTGCTCTGTTATTCACTGATAATCGAGGAAGGGACAACACAACCAAGAACAATCCAAAAGACAACCAAAAGTAATACTACTAATACCGGCAAACGAATTCTAGAACCTGAAGCATCTCCTATTTGCAGTGACTGACTTGCTGATGAACACAAATTTATACAACCAGGGTACAGTGAATGTCTACGAGAGTATGTGCTTGTAAGAAGATAGTTGAACATGCCTGAGTCAAAAACTCAAGTGAAAATTAAAAGCGATTGGTGGATTGCTACTTACCATTTGAAGGAAGATGAGGCCAATGCTATAGATATCAAACCTATCTGGCAAATTCATCTGTTTGGAACAAAATCATAAACAACAACAATTAAGTTTACGAAACTAGGATAGTTTTATATCAACTAAGCTCGCATAATTAAGAAATTAAGTTCTCGCACCTGCCACAGGACAGGGGAAAGTGCAGCTGCAACAGGTGCTGACGGTGCAGATGGAGTTTGGGTGCTCATGATGTATTGCTCAGGTGCTGCATACCTGAAATAAACAATCCAGAAAGAAAGATATTTATGTCACAAAGATACAAAAATTCTGTTTTTGAGGTTTTACAACGACGAGAAAGGTTCATTGTTATGATCCTCGGCAGAAAGATACAACTTTTGAGAAAAAAAATGGAAGACCTTGGATCAAGGAGAAATTCCTTGGGGATGTAGTTAATCCCCACTCTCAAATCAGCAGCAGCTCCAAGATCGATGATCTTGAAAGCACGAGAACCTGCTCAATTTTTTCAGTGGACACGAAAAAAACGCGTGTCCTCATCCTTTCCTTGTATTCCTTGCTCGAAAATGGTTCAAGAAGTAAGATCATTTACCTTCTGAGAAAATAATGTTCTGAGGCTTAACATCCCTATGGACAATCCCAGTTGAGTGAAGACCATCCAATGCAAACAAGAGCTGCCTCATGATAGTCTGAATAATTCTGTTTTCTCTTTCAATCCCTCTAGGCAAGTCTTGAACTTTCCCAAGGATTATAGTTTCTACCTATATATATATATATCATTGCCTTAGAATGTGACCGCATATAGGATATGATCACCAAAAATAAAATTAATAAAAGAGTGGAAAGTACGAACATTATAAGGGAAATCTTTACTCTGCAGCAAACCCGCAAGCGTTGAGTCTCCTTCATATTTCCATAACAACCAATACTCAGGTCCTTTCTTTGACGACTTCTGCAATTGATTTGACAATACACAAAAAAACATGAGTACTTGAGGGAAAATCCGAAAATGTCATCTATGAGGAAGAGAAACCACCTCGAGAAATCCGTAAACGAAATCAGCACAGCTATTCCCACAAGCTCTACGAACCCTCTCGTTCATCCAAATCTCCACTGCACCATATTCAGTCGCCTTCTTCAACACATACTCACCCTCCTATCAACAACCACAAATCTCCACGGTTTACGATTTTGATTTGGTAATTGAGCATCTCAATCCAAATCAAGCATGAAGCATTTCGATCAAATCACTAACCTCAGAAGCACGTTTCTTGGATAACGAGGCTCTATAGACAACACCAAACGAACCTTCACCCAATTTCTTCCCCAAAACGAAATCATCCTACAAAATCTCAAAACCTAATCCCATCAATCAATCGAACGAACAAAGACACACCCAAATTACTTAAATCATCAATATCGACCTTCCTAAAAGTCGGTCGAAACAATCTCTCAACGAAAGCGAGAACAAACATGTCAAAAAACCCAGGAGCCACGCCAGGTGTCGCCCAGAGATACGAGAGAGCAGTGAGAGCTAACGCCACTCCAGGTGCAGTGATCGTGAGACCGTTCGATTTCGGCAAGGTACTGCGGTAGATCATATCTCCGCACTCCATCACCGTACATGGAAGCCCGACGCCAACTCCGACGAAGAGATTGTGAACCGCGTCGATCAATTGAGCGCGACAATCGGAACCGAGCTTCAATGTTGCTTTAGAGCTCGAAATCGATGGGGTTAGAGAGAACGGCTTAAGTTTCTTTCCAAAGAACGGTGAGGGAGTTCCGATGTAAGCTCCTCCCGGAGATATTGTGGCCATGGCGGATTTTTTTCACCGGAAGAGCTCAGTGTTGGAAGACGCAATTTCACCGATAGACCAACAAAAAAAATCAAATTCCTTAAACGTCGTTGATTTCGCACCACTAGTTTTTTTTTTTTTTCATTTCAAATTAATTATTTTCTCGTACTTAATAGATGTACACCACAAAGGACACGTGGATCGGGTCAGGTTTGGATATGTAAGTTTTTGAATTAGTGGGCTTCTTTTGCGGCCCATCGATGATGAAGTGCTTGTTATATTCGCAAGAAATTTTGATTTCACTCTCTCATTTTAAACGATTTGCTCGAAAAAAGAAAAAATTTAATAAGCTCCGTTGCCGGTAATCGAACCCGGGTCTCCTGGGTGAAAGCCAGATATCCTAACCGCTGGACGACAACGGACTTCTTTGCTCGAGTAATTTTACAAGTTTATAAATTAAAATGTATCTAGAAAACTGTGACTGAAATAAACGATTAACACTGGTATATATACTGTACATATGTTTGAATGATTCCTATTTTATTTTTGTTCGTTTGACTGGTAATCTAAAAAGCGATTTGTGCTCAACTGTTTCCACAAATACTTCCAAGTAATATCGATGTACAAAACATATGCGATACCATATCTTCTTAGGGTTAAATTAAGAGTAAATTTGGACTAATATTACACAAATTAAAAATATTTTGAAAACTAACCCCTTTTTAAAATGTTTGTAATCTAACCTTTTTAATATCTGAACTTACCAAAATATCTTCAATTTTTCATACATAAAAATTATTTTAAATATATATATTCATTTAAAAAAATCTGAAATTAATTACTGATATTGAAAAAAAAAAAATTTTATAATCCCAGAATATATTCTTAAGATAAAACTTTAACAAAAAAAAAAAATATTATGAAGATTTGATTTAAGAATTAAACTACCATATAAATAAATAACATTAGTTTAATCTCAAATCATTTCATAAGCTTTTTCGAGAGCAAAACGTGAGTTTTTTCTTTGTTACAAGTTGATAGAGATTTTTGGAGTTTATACATATTGGGTAATACAAAAAAAAAAAACCATGAAATTTTGTGATTAATCACAAAAATGTGGCAAGTTATTTCAAGTCATAGATAATAATAACTGATATTGTTGTTTTTGATATATCTGAAAATTTTTAAGATATATAAAGCTAAAAAATATTTTTATTAAAAAATATTATTTTTCTTTTTAATTATAATTTGGAAAAGCTGAATAATGGTTTTATTGTCTTTTCACTTATTTAAAAAGTTAGTTTTCAAAGGTTTTTTAAAACGGGTTAGTTTTCAAATTAGAAAAAGTTTCTAGAATATTAAACCGACTCTCCCATTAATTAATTCGCTGATATCATATGAAAAAAACTAAAGAAAAATTCGATTTATTAATTTAAATCAATAAAATTTTAAAATTCACATGTTTATTAACCAAACATCTAATTGTAGAAAATCCTGCAAATTTATCCAACAAATAAAAAAAAAAAAATATTAAACCATTTCTTTAATTCATGTGGAAAAAAATGTGAAAACAGCATTCTATCATAAATTAGATAATTAAATAAATTTTAAAAAGCTAAAAATTAGAAAATGTATCTTAAATGGCCTTATTTAAAAAACTTTCTTAGCACAAAATATCACTTTTTTCATTCTCTTTCCTCTAAGAAACAATTTGTGTATCTACCATTATGGTCTAACCATTACTAAGCATTAAGAGAAAAACTTCATAAAAATAAAATCAACTGTCTTCTTCATGAAGTTATTTGACCGTACGATTCTTATATGGCGACTATTTGGCAATTTTGTTTAGTACGTTGACCTCTATGCACGTATGCCAGTTGTCTCACAAACCTTGTTTACAAGATAATTAATTGATTGTTATGACTTATTTCTGCATATTTAATTGTTTCTAAACTCTTAAGTTAAGAGTCTTCACTAATATGTCACACCATATCGAAGTAATATACATTCATTCTTGAATAAGAACTGCACTAAACAAAGTTATCAAAAAAAAGCAAAAAAAAGAAAAAGAAAGAACTGCACTGAACTAAATTCGTCACGCAATTGACCGATGCATTTAAAAAAAGATTTATCCATTGCCAATGTGAAAGGCTAAAAACTTACGCTTTGTTATGATATACCAAATCAACATGTGGTTAATAAATAGCAGTTTAGTTAACTACTTGTCCGTGAAACTACTTGTCCGTGAAACTTTTATCATGCTAAAGTTCAAAAAAAAAAAAAAAAACTTAAAACTTTTATTATGCGGACATTCAAAGTTTTAATGAGCTAACAGATATAATAACTGTTAAAACACTGGAAAATTCGAAACACAACATAGAGTCTCCCAAAACTTTTTTTATCTGAAAATAATAATAGTGTTAACATATTCTTCGTAAGAAAAAGTGAGAAATTAAAAATGAATATTACTAGTAAAAAATAAATTTACCACAAAATCATCTATATTTATATATCGTCTAATAAGTTATATATAAATTGTACTTTTATCAAACTTGTTACTTCTAATGTGATTATTTAACTATTTGTATATGATTTGCCAATTTAAACAACATCCGTACTTTTAAAAGCAGGTCGATCGTAGAACGACGAATGACAACATAACGGGTAACAGATGACAAATATTTTTGCCAACCCTTACAAGTTGCAATAAACCCATAACTTGTACTCTAAAAAAAAAAAAAAGATATATAAATTGGAAAAGAAATGTAAAACGAATCATAAGAACATTGACCACAATGTACGCACAACATATACAGCATGTCGGTGTCAACGTGGACGCATGATTAAAAGCTACAGTCAAACATATTCTCATTTGCCTCTCATTTGATACTCTCACACTAATCACCACATTTCGTCACATGATTAACTAAACTAATCATATATTAATTGTAGTTTTGCTCGGCTTTATGAACAGAACAACAAGTTTGACAAAGTCCTCCCCAGAGATTGTCGTTTTAAGATAAAGTATTGTGTGCTTCGATACCTATTTATTTTGTTGAAAATTCGAAAGAGCGCCTAAATAAATAATTATTCAGCTACAAGAAATAAATAAACAAATATATCATTGCTTATGCTCTAATACTGCTGATTTTTCATGTTTTAATTGTTGATCACACTACACAGATAAGAGATATAAAACATCTTAGCTATTGTAATCCATGTCCTAAGCTTAATCTAGATCACGGTACGGGATAATCGGCATTTAAAATAATATATGTCTATCTATAGACATGCGTAAGCATATAAGCTTCTATTAATAATCCGATATATATGAATAAGGTTAATTGGCTAGATATGAATCAATAAGCCAACTAGATCTATACGTTATGCTCTGATAGAGTCAGGGTAAGTTAGATCATGGAATCTTGATAAGTTAACGAGCGGCTGCGGCAATTAACAAATAATATACCAAGCTGGAGATCGATGTAAATGAATGAGAGTGAGACTTTTAACAAATCTGAAAAGCTTATTTTTTTGCAGATTAAGAATCAAATGATTGTGTTCCCGATGTGTATAATATATCAAATTATTCATAAATCGCACGCAAATTATAATATCTAATTTTTCTTCTTTTCAATTTTCACCTTTTATATTAAGCATGTGGGAGCAACAAAATAGATCAGTTGATTAAATTAAGTTTTGTTGTGGTGGCTTAAGTATTTAATTAAGTTTGTTGTGATGGCCTAAACTACGCCACGAGTTCCATTACTCCACCAGAATTAAAACTGAATTAATTAGTCAAGTCTGATTAGCCGAAATTGAAATTTACGAAAATGATAGATACATGTAGTCTCTCTGTCTCTTACCAAATATGTGCGATCTCAACGATGGAAGATAAGAATCCGAAACCAACGGCTGAGATGGAATCGGAATATTACTAAAAATAGGATGAGATGAGGTTTGGGTCCATGCTTAACCAGTGTGACTCAGTGATAATGATGGAGCTGACTTTTTCGTTTCACAAAGCGTGTCACAAATTTTCTTGCATCTCCAAATAGTTGACAAAACGCCATCGTTTACGACGCCTTACCTTGCACGATGTATTCCTCCTACGTGCGTGCAGTCGTGCATGGACTTTTTCTTTTTCTCCAAATAATATTTTTTTAAAAATATCTTATATATATAAAATCTTTGGTTTTCTGACTATTTTTCTTACAAAAAGTTATATCACATGTTTAATTTTCTTTTTCACCAACGTTGTATACTGATTCATGCAAATTAAAAAAAAAATATACCGTGTGGTGTTTTGTTTATTTACTGATATTCTAATCTTATATTATTTTTTGTTTGAAGGATAATCAAATTTACTTTAGAACCTATAAAGCATATAAGCTAAATATTACGTCATGATATGGAGAAATTTGGCTCGCTCCTACTCTGCCACATGCACGACTGATCCTCGTGGCTTTCTTCTGTCCCTAATCGTATTACAAATTCTAATTAATGGGAAGTAGGATAATTCTGATATGACTTCAATATTATGGATGTTTTTGTTTGTTTTGGTTGTGCATGCATTAAATCTTGTAATGTGATTTGGATGATTATTTAAGTGTGCTATATATTTGTATATTATAATAATTTGTGAAACGGATGAAGTAGTATAAATCAGAACCACATGAGTTGGAATTGTACGCAAATATTTTGATGATGTCGTAAACTTTTTTTTTTTTTATTGATGAGAACAATTTCTTCGGTTCTGACTATTTAATTAGTAAAAGTGTAGAGTAAAAACTATTCAAAAAGGGGAGAAATGGAAACATATAAACGTTGGAGGGTTTCAAATATAATTTATTGGATAAGCTCAACTAATCAAAGTCACTCCCTCCCAAGAGGGAACATCACGCAGTATATATGTAGATATATAGATGCGTGTATATTGATCATACTTGCAGATATTAAGATGTGCAAAGAAAATTATGAGTGGTTGAAAATAAAAGACAGATAATATTACGAGTGTTTGCTTATTGTATAATTAATACATAAATTTTCCAATGGTGTAGATGAAAAAGGAGCTGGAAATTAACAAAGGAAATTGAAAGCAGATTAATATGTTAGGATATTATTGTATGAGACAACAGTATCAGATAAGATCATAGTCCTTGGGACCTTGCCAATCCAAAAGTCCTTTTTTTGTTTTTTAAAATCAATTTACAAAACCTTCTAAGCAATAATATTTACAAAACATGGATACAACAATTACTTCAAATGGGGTTATGGGGGATGAACTAAATATAGCAAAAAATGGAATAAAGATAGGAAAGGTCCAGATGTCATGTGAGCCCCCATCCCACTTGGCCCTCTTGGTAGGTCCCACTTACCATCTAAGTTACCCCATTGGCTATTCATTTGTTTGTATTGTCTCTATTATTTTTCGCCAAATCTCTGACTTACAAAATTATTTTTAGCTCCATTCTGACTTTTTTGCTAATAATTTTTGTCAATCTCTGACTCTTCTATAATTCTTTGTATGTCAATGTAACAAAACACATGAATTCAACATATTTGGATTGTTAATGTTTAGTAAGGATATCGATATTTGACCAGACTTTTATATCCTCTAGCCTCTATAGGCATCTAGAATATCATATTTATTAGAGTGATTTTCTGTTTATGAATGGATTTCCAACAAAGTACGTAATACGCTATCGTTTTCAATTCATGAACGAGTCATCGTAGATAAAGTAAGTGATCTTTGAAATTTACTGATGATATAAATCATAGTTAATTTGTTCAATTAATAAAATATGATCAGATTTATTTTCTATAATAACTTAATCATCTAAAACTACTTTCTTAAGTTTTAACATAAAATTTGGATTTGATTTGGATTTCATAGCGCTAACAAGTCAACTATATACCTGTGAATAAAATCACGATCTCATGTTTTAACTATTAACCATATGTGTCAAATACTATATGGTATATATAATACCGATATGTTATCATGAGACTATAAGTTATAAGGCCAAAAGGAGGTTTCGCAAGAAAGTACAATATTTCAGTTTTTTTTTTTTTCTTTTTCAATATTTCAGTTTTGGTTATATATATATATACACATTTCCTTGTCTAGCTAGCTAACTAACTAATATGATGAGAACGTTACTTAATGAAGATATGTATGTACATGGTAACTAGGATTGTACCCGTGCCCTGTACGGAGTGATATTTTTTGATTTGGTTTTTTTTATTAAAAGATGTTTATTTATATTAGACAAAATCTTGAGTGATACAGATTATTTATTTTGGTTTGGTTATTTTCATCGTTTGTATTTGACATTTAATTTCATAATAGTTTATCTCTTACAAAATACTCACAAATTTTGACTATGAATTTTTGAACCCACATATATATCAAATTTTAATATGTTTAAAATAATT
>OVBJ01002021.1:0-21448 GCA_900406535.1 Noccaea bulbosa
TACTTTATTCTTTCATCCTCAGCTTTTATCGTCTGAACGTGTTCTCTTCCTTCTGCACGACTGCCAAATCGAACTGTGCCCTCTGGAACAAGTGCCTCCCCCTGCAAAATGAGTCAAAATCCATGAATCATATATATAATTATGAATAACTCCAAATATATGTTTTGAGTAACACTTTTGTGCTCGTTTCCTCTGCCTCTGTTCTTATTTGCCCTCTATACGCAAGAGCTACAGTTTCAGGTGATTTGGAGATTAGATGGAGTATAAATCCTATCACAAGGATCCCATGAAATTTCAAAGGGACTGTACCTTTCCAATGTCACCAGTAACAGAGATTTCTTGTTCGTTTTTGCTTCCTTCAGCAAACATACAAAGATCAAGCATCCCACGACATCCATTGTCAAACTCAATTATCACATATGCGTTATCAATTATATCAGGCACCTTATGTCATAGAGAAACATATTAGTATGAAACTCGCAATATACAACATTGAATTGGGTTAATGATTTGGGTTTTGAAATGTACCTTCCCATCATAAACTTCATCCTTGTGGTTCACATCCATGCCTCCAGAAGCCATCACGCATACAGGATTTGCACCAGCAAAGAGCCTCATTAGATCAAAGAAGTGGCAGCATTTCTCCACTAAGGTCCCTCCAGTGTTCACATTGAATCTATTCCAGTTGTTCACCTAGTCATGTGTTGAGTCAGCAATCGTATGAACAGGATGCGTAAAACCATCTTTTTTGAGCCTACCTTAACCAAGAAAGGGAATCTGTGTTCTCGGATTGCTACCATCTTGACATAACCAAAATCTCTGCTTTTCACTTTGTCTATGAGCTTAGCTACTGGTGGCATGTATCTGTACTCTAACCCAACTTGTACTACCATATCTGACCTTTTCTTTGCAGCCTCCAGAACCTAATTCCATGCACATTTTGATGAATTGATCAATCAGACTAACCAAGATTTGGCACACAAAAAAAGCGAACCTGTTTGCAATCTGCAACTGTGGTGCATAAGGGCTTCTCAACAAGAACATGATGCGGTTTTGGATAATTGATAATGTCAATCAGAATCTGATGATGAGTCATATTTGGAGAAGACACAACAATCACATCGCAGAGCTCACTCTTCAGCAACTCCACGTGTCCCGAGAATACCTTGATCACAAAAACGGGAAAATCTCAGATTCTGAATTTACTCAATCGAAGAAATTAAGTATCAGAAGAAGTAATCTGAGTAAATCAAAAGACTGTGAATCTAGTAATCATGCACAAGAACATAAACCACACAGCAGTGTACGAGAGTCCTCTCTCTATGCGACACTCTTGAATCATGCAGATATTTCAATCCTAAGTTTGATTAAGTTTTGTATGATTGTTCCGGGGAAACGAAAAGACCTTGAGCTCCCAATCAAAAGATCGAGCGAGTTCAACGGCGAGGAGCTGTGAGGGAGGGTGAGGATCGGCGATGCAAACGACTGCGAGGCCTTGGTCTCGGAGATGGTGAAGATTGATGAGGTGTTCTCTTCCCATCATCCCAACCCCTACGATTCCATACCTGACAATCGCCAAGTCCTTCACATCCGCCATTACTACTCACTCACTCAACTTCCGAGCGCTCTCTCTCTCTCTCGCTCTCGCTTGGGCTAAACGACGTCGTTGGGGCCTATCTCAATATCGCATGGTTATCGTTATATTATTTTGGGATAATAATTAAAATATCCTCAAAAGCAGCGTTTGGGGATGATATGTGAATAACAAACACTGAAGGATTAACAATGGTGGGAAGGAGCTTTCCATAGGTGAAAGGTGGTTGCTTTGGAGAAGAAATAGCGGCGATGATACGAAGAGTCTCCACCACCTCCGGCACAGCTTTTGGATCACTTAGGAAATCTTGTCAATTTCACGGCGAGTCCCTCGATTCCTCTGTCTCACCGATTCTCATCCCGGGCGTCCACGTCTTCCACTGTCCGGTACCTACCTCTATCAATCGGAATATGTATTCATTCATTCGTTGATATTTTTTTCCCATAATCTAATTGAATCCAAATCCAAATTCTCTCTTTTCAAGTCTAGGATGTGGTTGGGATTGTGGCGAAGCTATCAGATTGCATTGCTGCAAAGGGAGGGAACATTCTTGGTTACGACGTCTTTGTTCCTGAAAACAAGAATGTTTTCTACTCTAGAAGGTATCAAACCAGTGAACACTGTCTATCAAGTATCAGCTCTAAAAGCTTTTTTGATTCTGTTGGGTTTGGAATGTAGTTAAAGGTTTCTATTTTTGGATTTAGTTGAGATGAAAAGGGTAATTTTCTTGTGCAGCGAGTTTATATTTGATCCAGTAAAATGGCCGAGGAGCCAAATGGGTGAAGATTTCCAAACTATTGCACAAAAGTATAGTGCTATGAGCTCTGTTGTGCGAGTGCCCTCTTTAGACCCCAAATACAAGATAGCTCTTTTACTCTCCAAACAGGTAAATCACTTGATGCAGTGTCCTCCTGTTTTTTGTCTTCTTCTTCTTGACTGATGTTGTGTGATTCTTCTGTTTGTAGGATCATTGTCTTGTTGAAATGTTACATAAATGGCAGGACGGGAAACTTCCCGTCGATATATCATGTGTGATAAGGTTCACTTGTAACTCTTCTCAACTGATTGAATTGGATATGTTAGGTATGCATATATATATATGACTACTAATTCTGGAATATTTTGTGCATCAGTAATCATGAAAGAGCTCCAAACACCCATATTATGCGGTTTCTTCAAAGGCATAACATCTCATATCATTGTTTGTCAACAACCGATCAGAACAAAATAGAAGAGGAGATTTTGGAATTGGTTAAGGATACCGATTTTCTAGTTCTCGCTAGATACATGCAGGTATTTCATATTTTAGTTCTCGCTTGTTTTCTTTTATTTAACCAAATGGTGAGGAATCTGGAATCATTCTTGTCCTGGATGGTCTCATTCTGATGAATGTGTCTCGTTTCAGTTTGCTTGCGTCTTCTCTGGTTGGTTTAACCCCAAAAAAAATGAAACTTTCTCGTCAGTTTGAACTTATGCTTCTTTGCAGGAGGAGCATATTATTAAACAAAAGAAATTTCATATCGTTATCATTTTGAAGAATGGCACTGACTGAAACATTTTCCTTTGACAGCTTCTGTCCGGTAACTTCTTGAAAGGTTATGGAAAAGATGTAATCAACATCCATCATGGCCTCTTGCCGTCGTTCAAGGGGCGAAATCCTGCGAAACAGGTTTCTGGATTCTTTGATGAGTAATGACTTGTGTTGATTATATTTAGTATCTTACTCTTGTTGATTCTGTTGGTAGGCATTTGACGCAGGTGTGAAACTAATTGGTGCAACAACTCACTTTGTTACAGAGGAACTTGATTCAGGTCCTATCATTGAACAAATGGTGAGTCATCTCCCCAAACTAGTTTATCTATTCTTAAGTTGCATTTTGTTCTTCAGCAGCGGTCTCAGGTTTGAGTTTTGCAGGTTGAGAGAGTTTCCCACCGAGACAGTTTGAGGAGCTTTGTCCAGAAATCAGAGGACCTCGAGAAAAAGTGCCTCATGAAAGCTATACAATCTTACTGCGAACTGCGGGTGTTGCCTTATGGGACACACAAGACTGTCGTATTCTAACATTCTTCATACGCAAGAAAGGTTATACATACATTACTACATACCACTTCTCTATAAGATCTTTGATTCTTCATAGCTTATGTTTCGGCTAAAGCAAATCAGTCAATCAGAAACTGAATCATTGGAAATAAAAAAGGTTTCAAATGTTTTCTTGAGATCCATCATTCTCTTCTAATTTCTTTATGTACAGAGCAATATGTTCCTACCACTTGATGTGATCATTTGAACAACTTGCTGTGTTTTATCCAAAAGTCTTCTTAGGGTTACAGAGACTGAGATCGTACGTTGCCAGTTTTTGCAAATACATCACAACAGCAAAAATGTGGATATATATTATGTATATAATCAAATATATACAAGGCTTCCTGCATCACGTGTGACCGGTGAGACTCAAAGATCCGAGCGAGCATTTGGCAGCCTCGAAGCAATTTACGTGCCGGAGAAGACACTGAACCCCGTCAGCCCATCTCTGCTTGTGAACCTTGCTCTTGCACTTGAACTCCAACAGACCTTGTCCGGTTTTCAGACCAAAGTAGACTTCTTCTGAATTTTCCCTCTCCTTCCTGTAAGGCCAGGCTGATTTCTCATCGCAGACTCCATAGACGACGCCTTCAAATGGGAACAATAAGTTTCAGAATGTCTGTCTTCAAGGTGATTTATCTAAAAAATGAATGATTAGGAAATGCTTACATTTGATCTTTTTGGAGAATGCCCCTCCAACATGTTTGCTCTTGAGTTTGATAATTACCTGCACAATCATAATAAGGATTGGATCAGAAGTGAACTGAATATGTGTTGTGTGTTTAAGCATTGGATGCTAATAAAATCTGCTGTACCTGAGATTTCTTGTTGATGTAGACACATACACGCTTGGTTCGCTGCACTCCTGCCAGTTAGAGCACAAGGAAGAGTTAAGCTCTATGTATGATCTCAGTGAATTGATCATCAAAGTCCCACAGAGAGAAGAGAGTTACCATTTCGGGCGCATTGCATAAGTTCGCCTTCAAGTGGAAGATTTGGTTCTTCCAATCTAAACTGAACATTTGCAGGCCAATGAGAGTCAGAGAAGCTTCTCTCGAATGGTGTAATAGCTGCGTTTTTCCTTGCTTCCTTTGGCTGCCTCGCCTTCAGAGCCGCTTCTCCTCTCAGAGCTAGTTTCAGTTTTTAACCAAATGAGATCAAATGCATTCCAACAAAGGCTAAACTTCTGAACAATATAGAGACTTACCAGTTGCAGCAGCAGCTGTTAGAGTCATGAGATCACCGGGACTGTGGATATCCACAGAAGATCTAACCGTGGAAGCAACACGTGCACGCTCAGCACCGGCTCGCTCAGCCATCTCAACACAGTGTGAGGCCAACAACTCGGTGGCTGAGGCTAAAGCCAGTGCCATCTTGGAGCCTGAGCCTTTGCAGTTGCTTGCAGAGGTCACAGAGGCTAAACCTGCAGCCAGAGCAGCTATAGAGACTGCAGAATGCACGTGGGCGTTCTCCACACGAGCCTTGTCTTTCTTCTTGAGATAGGTTGTGGTGTTGCTGCTGCTGCTGTGATGATCCTTGTGATGATGAAACCATTTAGATAAGGGTCCTGATCTGCGTGTTCCGACCGAGTTCATGATCTTGCCCGCCTAAAATCAAAAACTCCAGAGTTTTAGATTATGAGAAGAGTACACAATGTTTTTCCCAAGAACAATGTTAGGAACTGGTGACATTGTCATATACTACAGATATAAAAAAAAAAAAAAAAAAAAAAAAAAAAATCNAAAGTCTCTGACTTTAAGGCTCTCCATAATTGTGTTTGATCGGAAATGGGAAAAAGGGATAAAGAGAAGTGTAGTACCACGAGTGGATCTGCGGCAGCATCAGGGAAACAAAGAGGAGGAGTGTTTTGGGCAACACAAAACTGATCTTGTTGTTGTCTATGTTTGAGGGCAAGTGCTTTGGAGATTTCAGAAGTGGAGAGACTCCAGGATCTGGACAGGAACTCCATTGGCTCTTTTGGTGTCTGAGGCTGAGGAATCGATGAGAATAGCTCTTGAGCTCTGAAAACTCCCTCTTCCAACTCTTCCTCCATGTTCTCTGATCCGAAGAAGGAAGAAGAAGAAGTATCTTTCCAATCTGAATAAAACCCACTTTCCATTTTTCTCCAATATAATAAAATGAGTCGAAGATGATGAATCTTGCGATTGAAAATGGAAAAGATGACGTGCGATATTCAGAAGAGGGGGGATTTTAATGTCCTGGTGGAGTAAGAGTTTATGTGTTTCTGATCGAAACCATGTGATCAAAAACAGAGAACCAGCTTTGAGTTTCAGAAATGAACTGTAAACTTTTTTAAAAAATATGATTGAAAATAATGACTTTTTGGAGATGAAAAGGATGGGATTCCCTGAAAAGGATGATGTTGACTCAGGTGGAAGAGAAGAGGAAGAGCATAAACCGAACTAGTCTATACAATAACAGAGAATCTTTTTTTATTTTCTTTTGTTTTATGAGCGAGAATTATTCAAACCACAAGTTCCCAAAAGTACGTGCGGACTAACAAATGATAGATTACAAGAAGAAGAAGAAGAATCTGAATGAGTAGTGTTTAATCACCGTTAAGATTCTTGAAAGATTTTAGGAACTCGTCTCCATGTTCTTTTTCCTTATATATATGTGTGGATAGTTATTGTGGTTAAGAACATTGTCCATGAATTGAGGAGATATGTTAATCTGGTGGGACGGTTTGTGAAACCACAAAGAGGCGACAAATGCATTGGTTTGAGAGTTTTTTTTTCTTTTTGTCTTTTAAGCGGACGGCTCTCGCACGATTCATTCCCCCTAAACCGACCAGCTCCTTGTAATCATACGTAAAAGAGACCACTTTTTTCTATTAGTGTCGTTTGAGTTTGTTTCATGGATTAACAAAAAAAAAATTGTAATGTCTTCCTGGTTTCTATCTAGCATTGCTATTTGTTTATGTACCCAAAGCAATTTAACAAACTAAAGGTGTCTTCATCCGATATCATTTAGTTTGACTCTAGGGATTTCAATGGGCTTCATATGGGCCTTTAGATCATAGACCTGAATTATGGACTAATTGGCCCTTCTACATATCCAACCTTAGTAATTTGGAATATTTAAATCTTTGAAAGATTCAACAAATATGTATGTTCTGCTTTCCTTTTTTAATATATGAAATTACATTTTGACGAAAAAAAAAAAATGTATGTTCTGCTTTTAATAGTATAGACTAGGTGATAACACGCGTCCTGCGCAGGGTGAAATATTTATTAATTTTTTTTTTTAAATTATTGGTGTTTTTCTTTATTTACTTTTCATAATTTATTCTTAATTAATTTCAATTTATTCTTAATTAATTTCAAGAAAGATAACATAATATCACATTCTAAAACTATAATATCAATCACACATAATAATTCATATTTATATTTAAATTGTTATTATTTTAAAAAATTGGTAAAATTGTATATATATTTTTAATCGTTATGATTAAATATGGTATGATTATTTTATAAAAAAAATAAATATTATGTGATATAAATTCAAATTTGGCAACATTATATATGTTAAGTTCAATATGTAATTAATAAAATCATTGCTTAAAACATGATAATTTATGGCTGATTTATAAGTTAATTTATTACTAATAAGGGAAAATAATATATATTTGAATCTACTCATAATTAAAAGACTTTCATATAAGACACTATATTTATTGACGACATCATCATATAATCAGAAAAAAAAAATCAATAATTAATTTTTAAAACACTAAAATGAATTTATAATTTTTTATGAAATTATATATGGGGAAAATATGTTTATAATTAAATTCATTATATATTCATATATATATGTTCAGAAATCCAGTATATTGAATAAAAAAAATTGTATCACTAATTTTGAATTATTTATATCACTATTTGATTCTTGAAATATTTTATACTAAATAATTTTTATATAATATATTTTTTTAAGCGAAAGTATATTACTAATTGGTTATACATTAATATAAAAATAATATGTTAACAATTATTATATATTGGAAAAAATGATATAATTAATTTTGAAATATTTATATCAATATTCGATTTTTAAAATATTTTATTATAATTATTTCATATATTGTTTATGTTGTTTAACAAATCTTTAATATTTGTAATCAAATTAAAAAATAGTATATCAATGGCATTGTATGTAAATATGCTAGTAAGTGATGTCTTTTTTTATATTGATCTTGAGAGTGAACATGGAATTGACACCTCAGTATGGCAAAATTGTTAATAACACATGAGTATAAGGTTATTTTTTAAAATGATTCTCTTTTAATATATAAGAGATGTTTTGATTTCAGATAAAAAAAAAAAGTATAGATGTTTTGAAAACTATGTTTATTTTGAATTTTTGTAACTAATTGTTTACTTTAATGTGAATCCAATGTTGTATGTTTTTTTTTTTTTTTTGATAAAACTAGATAGTCAAGAACTTCAAAGTCTACGCGATCTCAAGTATTGTAGAAAAACTACGGTCTCAAAAACTTAAAGGGCAAGAAAATTAGAGCACCTGCGACACATGCCAAAAATGAGGATGACAAAATTGTTGACACACCGTTACATAAACGGATAAACCTATGATGCATACAATCACCAAAACAAAGATAATACGTATATTCTAATTAAGAGAGATACATATACATTCGAGATCAAAGAAACTACTACCATAGTCTGCAGGAGTTTCGTATATATTCAAAATTATCATCTACAGAGACTCCAAGATATATCAGATGGAGAAACCTATGTTGCATACAAACACCAAAACAAAGATAATAAATATTTTGTAATAAAGAGAGAAATGGTCCAAATTTTTTTTGTTCAAAAAATAAAGAGAGATATAGCTAAACTGTGAACACACAAGTTATGTACCGTAACTGAAATATTGTCAATCACTATGTTTTGAACACTCAAGTAAATGGGTACTATTTTTAGAATCTATAATACAATAACCATTCAAGCATGATGCAGAAACAAAAACATTTAAGAATCAAGCAAATTATAATGAAAATCTGCAAAAGCCTTTGCTTATTACCTTAAAAAAAAAAAAATATCTACAAGAAACTTCATAATATATTCATTTCATAAAATGAGAGACCTTATGATACATACAAACACAAAAGCAGAGATTTAGTCAAGAGAGATACATACATCTGAGATTATCCATTTCATAAAATGAGAGACCTTATGATGCATACAAACACAAAAAAACAGAGATTTAGTCAAGTGAGATACATACATCCGAGATTCAAAGAAATCACTACTATAGTGTGCAAGAGTATACATACATCCGAGATTATCCTTTTCATAAAATGAGAGACCTCATGATGCATACAAACACAAAAAAAACAGAGATTTAGTCAAGAGAGATACATACATCCGAGATTCAAAGAAACTACTACTATAGTGTGCAAGAGTCTCGCTTACATATAAAACAGATATAAATAGAAACTCTAAGATATAATGCATGCAAACACCAAAACAAAGACATATATGATGCATAGAAGCACCAAAACAGAGGATTCATAATTTCTAGTCAAGAGATAAATATATCCGAGATTCAAAGAACTACTACTATAGTCTGCAAGAGTCTCGCTTACATTCAAATTATCTACAGAGACTCCAAGATGTATCCAGAGACTTTATGATGCATACAAGCACTAAAAAAAAAAAAAGTATTTTATGATCAAGAGCGATATAAGTGAGAGTGAACACACAATATAATCAAGCAATACCAAAAGTAAGATGTAACCTCTTATCAGTGGTTATATTAGCAATAAGTCCTATCTGACAGATACTAGATCAATGATAGTAACATGGTCAAGACAGCTACTTAAGAAACATTTATTTTCAATTATAAATACTGCTTAGATCAGCATTTCTAATTTCTTTTACTTAAAGTATACATCGCTTAACTTAATTTTATGATCTTCGTATGTACTAATATCAATTTAATAAAGAAAAGTATGAAAAAGGAAATACTACCTGGTCACGTTAAGCGCTGAAAGAAACTGCAAGTGCCGAGGCTTCATGATATTACATCAGAATATTATAAAGAACTACATGAGAAAATATCACACATGAGGACTCTCTAAACTTCCGAGACAACGGATGAATAACATAAAAGTTGAAACAAATCAAGAATAGTAAAAACTGAAATAAAGAATATAATCCAAACTTGGTTTGCAAGCATTCACAAAAAGTAAATCTTCTGTATGTTATAATCAAGAGGTATTATGTATGCTATAATCAAGAGAGATAAATACCTTCAAGATTCAAAGAATATAGAGAGGGGAGCCGTCAGACACTACAATGGCCACCTCAAACCATGGCTGGAGATTGGGATTTCAACTACTACCATAGTCTACAGGAGTCTTGCTTACATTCACAGTATTTATCTACAGAGACTTCAAGATATATATCAGTTTCATAAAATAAGAGACCTTATCATGCATACAAGCATCAAAACAAAGATAATAGGTAAATCAAAAGAGATTTAATGACATTTGTGAAGACACAATGTAATGTACCAATTCCACAAGTAAAATATATCTGCCATTTTATTAATGGTTATATTATCAAGACAGCTGCTTAACAAACATTCAAGCACCAAAACAAAGATAATACGTAAATCAAGAGATATATAAAGACACTGTGAAGACACAATGTAATGTACCATTACAACAAGTAAAATATATCTACCATTTTATCAGTGGTTATATTATCAAGGATAAATATCAAGACAACTACTTAACAAACATTAATTTCCAATGAAATGGTGCTTAAAGCATCTCCATTGGTGAAATAATCATATATGTACTAATATCAATTTAGAGATGTATCTTTTGCTTAAACTATATCTCACTTAACTTAATTTGTGATCTACATACTTCATATGTACTAATATCAATCTATTAAAGGAAAGTCGAAAGAAGGATATATATACCTGGTCACCTTGAGCTAGTTGTCTGCCATTGTCGAGCGGTCTACTCAATCAACGTGATAGGATGCTTGTGGTATGCAAAATCTGCATCTCCACTTGGACAAAGAAAAATAATGTTTTGTCAAAAGGAAATGTTTATGGTATGCAGACACACGACTTACCTGCAAAGTGACAGTTTTACTTGTACTGTGTCTGGTGAACGGATCAATAATCCATGAACCAGAAGCACGAATCATACTCTTGCAGTCCCCTAAGCAGTGAGGAGAAAAAGAGAAAACACAGTCTATGTTGAAAAGCATGTAAGTGTAACTATTTCAGTATTGTATAAATTTATGAGATAGCTATACCGGAAAGAAGTCTTCCAGCAGCTGCCTTCATATTTGTGGCCAACAAAATTAAATAATGGTTAAGAGCCGGTAAAGTTCCATCTTTGCAAGGATTCACAGAAAGTCAATCTCCTTAGCGTCCTGAGAAACAAGCACATACCTGAACAAATAAAAAATTAGTCTTTATGCAAGCTGTTACAGAAATATGATAACACTTAGAAATCTCCTAAGAAATTGGAAGCTTATTACCTATCACAGAAATCTGCTATAGTGGAAATTAAAGTTTGTATGTTTCTCCAGATTGTGATATTAATAATTGTATCAACTAAGGCCCTGTTCGTTTCAGCAGTTAGATAATTCAGCTGGATGGTCCATCTGAATGCTCCATCTGAATGAAACAGCTAGATGATGTTCATTCTTTTTGAGACTCATCCAAATGCTTCAGCCAAATGGTTCATCCAGATGCAATGTGTTGTTAGATTCTTCAGCCAGATGAATCATCTAAATGCTTTTAGTAAAAAATGACAAAAATACCCTAATTTTGATTAGTGAAAGATAGTACAACTTAAAGTTTTATCTAATTATATTTTTGGCGATTTTATGATTTAGCAATAAATTAGAATTTTGGAAAACGTAATTTTAAGGTTTTGATGAAAACTGTTATTTAGGAGTTTTACGGAAAAATGCGTTTTTACGGATTTTACGAAAAACACAATTTTACGGTTTTGAAAAAAAAGCCTTGATTTTACGGTTTTGACGGAAAAATGAGATTTCATGGTTTTTGCGAGAAAATGTGATTTTGCGGTTTTTGCGGATTTAACAAAAAACGCGATTTTACGGTTTTGACAGAAAAACCGTGATTTTGCGGTTTTGACGAAAAATGTGATTTCAGGGTTTTGCGAGAAAACGTGATTTTGCTGTTTTGGCGAGTTTTACAAAAAACGCAATTTTGCGGTTTTAGCGGAAAAACATGATTTTGCGCTTTTGACGGAACAAATCAATTTTGCGGTTTTAGAGAGAAATGTGATTTTGCGGTTTAGGCAGAAAAACGTGAGTTCGCGGTTTTGGCGGAAAAACGCAATTTTGCGGTTTCGGCGGCAAAACACGGTTTTACGGTTTTGCGGAAATACGCGCTTTTGCAGTTTGGGCGGAAAAACACGATTTTGCGGTTTTAGCAGAAAAATGCGATTTTGCGATTTTGGCGGGAAAATGAGATTTTTCGGTTTTGGCGGGAAAACATATTTTCGGTTTTGGCGGAAAAACGCAATTACGCCTGTTTTTGGCTGGAAAACGCGGTTTTGGCGAAAAAATGCAATTTCTTGGTTTTGGCAGAAAAACACAAATTCTCGATTTTGGCGGGAAAACGCGATTTTGGGAAAACGTGATTTTGCGATTTTTGGCGGGAAAATATTATTTTGCGGTTTTGACGGTAAATTGCAATTTTGCGATTTCGGCGAAAAAATGTTATTTTTTATTTTGGCGAAAAAACGTTGTTTTACGATTTGGCAGTAAAACTCAATTTTAGTGATTTCGTTGGAACACTTTGTTTTGTGGTTTTGGCGGAAAAACGTTATTTTTGCTTTTACGAAAAAACGTGATTTTGCGGTTTTGGCGAAAAAATATTATTTTGCGGATAATTTTGATCTTAGTTTTGATTAAAAAAAAAAAAAAAAAAAAACGATTTTAGTGTTTTAGATATTTTTTTTTTGTTTTAGAAAGAATAAATAAATCTGTAATTTTATTTGTATATAAATATGTTTTTAAGGATATAGTTGTCATTTGTATTTTTGAAATGAAGATGGCTTAGCCAGATGCTTTATTTTGAAGCAGCTAGATGGATAGCTGGAAGTTAAAAATTTAGCCTAAAATTTTTAAATCTCAGATGATCCATCTAAATGGATCAGCCAAATGATGATGGATCAGCTGGATGAGCAAACGAACAGGGCCTAATTAAAAATTAGTTAAAAAAGCACTCACCTATATCACAGAAGTCTGCTATACTTGAAATCTCCTCAGTCTAAAAACTTGAGGACCTTCTGACACACATACCTGAAAAAATCAAAATTAATTAGTCTTTGCTTCACATAGATGCCATGTAGTCTTTCCAACAAATGGAAACGAACTCATAGTCTTTAGTCTTAAGACCATTTTCAGCCATTGGTCGTTACATCCATCCAAAACTCTTGGAATTACAGAACATTTACAGTTCTCGACCCATTGTCTTTGTCAAAAAAGTTTTCTAAGCCGTGGGTAGATTTCCAAGTCTAAATCCGAGACATTGTCTTCGTCTGAAGACTTTTGTAAGCCGTGGGTAGCAAAAGGCATCTGTTTTTTTTTTTTTTTTTTTGCCTTGAGACTTTTCTTAAGCCCTCATTACCCTCTATTCCATCCAACATGTCTAAACTCATTCTCTTTGTCAAGAGAGTTTTATAAGCCGAGGGTAGTTTTTTCAAGTCTATATCTCACACATTGGCTTTGTCTATAGACTTTTGTAAGCTGTGGGTAGCAAAAGGGTCTGTTTCCTTTTTTTTAACTCATTGTCTTTGTCAAGAGAGTTTTTCCAAGTCTATATCCGACACATTGGCTTTTTCTATAGACTTTTGTAAGCCGTGGGTAGCAAAAGGGTCTGTTTTCTTTTTTCTTTTTTTGCCTTTGAGACTTTCTTAAGCCCTGGTTACACTCTTTTCCATCCAACATGTCTAAACTCATTGTCTTTGTCAAGAGACTTTTTCCAAGTCTATATCCGACACATTGGCTTTGTCTATAGACCTTTGTAAGCCGTGGGTAGCAAAAGGATCTGTTTCCTTTTCTTTTTTTTTTTGCCTTTGAGACTTTCTTAAGCCCTTGTTACACTCTTTTCCATCCAACATGTCTAAACTCATTGTCTTTGTCAAGAGAGTTTTTCCAAGTCTATATCCGACACATTGGCTTTGTCTATAGACTTTTGTAAGCCGTGGGTAGCAAAAGGGGTCTGTTTCTTTTTTTTTTTTTTTTGCCTTTGAGACTTTCTTAAGCCCTCGTTACCCTCTTTTCCGTCCAACATGTCTAAACTCATTTTCTTCAAGAGAGTTTTTCCAAGTCTATATCCGACACAATGGCTTTGTCTATAGAATTTTGTAAGCCGTGGGTAGCAAAAGGGTCTGTTTCCTTTTTTTAACTCATTGTCTTTGTTAAGAGAGTTTTTCCAAGTCTATATCCGACACATTGGCTTTGTCTATAGACTTTTGTAAGCCGTGGGTAGCAAAAGGGTCTGTTTCCTTTTTTTTTTTTTTGCCTTTGAGACTTTCTTAAGCCCTCGTTACACTCTTTTCCATCCAACATGTCTAAACTCATTGTCTTTGTCAAGAGAGTTTTTCCAAGTCTATATCCGACACAATGGCTTTGTCTATAGACTTTTGTAGGCCGTTATGGTTGCGTGTTTGACAACACGCGTTCGTTAACGGTTGTATTTTCAAAATTGAGATCAAATCGATACGTCCTTTTTCTGAAAACCATCTAAACCGAACCGATCCTCCATTTTCAGAAACCCACCAAAACCGAACCAGTCTCTACATTTTCCACGATGTCTACGTGTTCAGTGGCAGAACGAGAAAAAAATGTACCGGGGTCAATCTGAAATTTATTATATGTTAAAGGGTCAATCTTTGAATTGGGTTTTCCTGTTTACGAATGAGTGAATTTTGAATTTATGGGCTTGAAATTGTTTGATGATCTCGATCCAGACAAGGTAGACCATTCAATTCACCTCTAAGGATATTGTTTGCTGCTCTTTTTGTTAATTTGAAAATGCAGATCACTTGGTGCTCGTTTGAAAGATTTAAAAATATGATTTCACAAACTAAAGCCAAAGCTGATTCTAGAAAGATCGAAAACCACTCTTGTGCTCTTTGAGAAAAACAAGTTGCATTTTCCAAATAGCCAATTAGGTGTTTTAGGAACTTTGGGAAACGGCAGCCGATACCTCATAAAGTGAAACGCCGTGACAGAAAGAACAAGCGGGTCGATGACTTGGACACGTCAATGAGTCTAGCTTGCGAGGAATGGGCTGGACATAGAGATCCACCACATCTTAGACAGTTTTGGAGGTAGTTGTAAGATCGAATCGAATCATGTAGCATATTTGATGAGTAAAATCATAAAGTAAAGAACACAGAGATTTGTTATCGGGATTTGTTTGCTACATCTCTAAGACCTCGTCTAGAATTCATTCACTAGAAAAGGCTGCAACCTACAATTGTTATAGGGAATCCACCACTATTTCCTAGAATTACATTTATAAGAGCAACTACTCATTGTCTTTTTCGACAAGTGTAGTTCTTCAAATCACCAAACTGGTGGGACGACACCACACACAACATGCGTAACTCAAGGTGCGTAACTTTTGCAGCCACCACCTTTTTTTATTTGTACTCAAGGAGGACAAAAATCCTAAGCCCATATATCTTCAAAAACTTCTCTTTGTTAACTCGAAGCCCATAACCAAGTGCCTTTGGCCTGGTGGTAAAGGGGCTCTGGCTGGAGTTTCCGCCCCGGGTTCGAACACGGTGTTTTTACAGGGGGCCCTTAAGTGGACGATTAAAAATCCCTGGGCGTGGGCAAAGCCCGATAGGCTAGTCAGATCATGTTTAAGTGGTCTGGATACTGGGTTAGCAAAAAAACCTCGAAGCCCATGTTACTTTCACCTTCTTAGATCTTCTCACTAAGACCCTAACGCCACATCATCACTATTGTGTTGTTTGTTGCTCTCCATAGAAACTCATCCTTGTGTCACACATATGATAGCTTGTATGACACTTCATGTATCTTCTTCATAACACCTTGATATGAATCATCATCTTTATCTTGTGTCTAAAACATGTAATAAATATACTCTACAGTAGTGTGGTGAATGATGGAGCTTACATAGTTACATGGAATGGTATGCTCGAAATCGGATCAGTATCACCAAACTATACCGAGAAGCGTTTCTTGTTAGACAAGACCTTTCTCTTTCATACAGAAGATTGTTTACACTATATTTTCTCTAAACTCAATTTTGTTCCCACGTTTGCTTATGTTTCAATTTTGCAAAAAAAATTCACTTCGTAAAATTTTTATTTTTTTGTTGATTAAAAAGTTTAACATATCAACAAGTTTTCTATACCTTTAGAAACGAAGAACAACTCACAACCATCTCCTCGAATTGACGAGAACGTAAACACTGGCGAATCTCCAAATATCCATCTGGGAAGAGATTGGTTCATGGCATCGCGAAACCCGTAGATGCCACTGTCATCTCGGATCGAGACGGCGAAATCGAAAACAATCAGATCCAGGAAAACATGTTTTTCAAAGAGCGCTACCCGTTTCAGATTATTCCTCTAAATTTCTTGGCCCGGCAATATTTCGCGATGCTTTTGTAAGTCTCCTTTTTCTAAATTTCTTGCCCCGAATTTTGGATTTGGTTTCCTTCTAAATATGGAAATTACTTGATTGAAACCATTGTTTCGTACTGATCTAATTTACTTCACTTAGACAATAATGTCTCACTAGGGTTGGACCTGCGCCCTACGCAGAGTGATGTTTACTCAATTTTTTTATATTAAAAAGTATTATATATTTTAACCGTAGCAATATAATGTTTACTAAGAAAAAGGGTTCTTAACATATTAAATGCTTGAATTTCAGAAATTTTATGATCAAAAATGATTTTATAAAACTTTTTCATGTGAGACCTGTGTAAAGCCACATATAAGAACAAAACAAAGTTGTGATGAAAATTAAATCATGTGTTAAAAATAGACTCAAAATCTGAATAAATCATCGAATCATAAAAATCAACTACTCATTTAATTATCAATAACTTTAAAACACATAAAACTGTATTAGCATTAGAAGATTAGTGATGGAACTTAAGGAAGATATACTTAACAACTAAACTTTTCTTTATGTTATAGTATGATGCAAGGAGGAGAATAAATATGAAGTAAGTGATGTTCTTGCTTATTAAACCTAACTATTATTAATAAAGAGTATCAAATTCGTGATTTATGTTTCAAGTGATTGAAATATAATTTATTCTTGCTTATTATGGTTACCAAATAACATCTTAGATCATATTAAATATTATTTATATTTGGAAATATAGACTTATTAGGTTATTATACAAAATTAAATTATCAATATTCATAACTTATTTTCTTGTTAATGAGTTGTCTAATATCGGATATTGTTTTAAATCGTGATTACAGAAATTAATCACCACTTATTGTTACTTTCCATTATATTTTTATTCACGTTAAAAAAAAAAAAAAAAAAAAAAAAAAAAAAAAAAAAAAAAAAAAAAAAAAAANAAAAAAAAAAAAAAAACAAAAATGATGATATTTTCATTCAATAATTTTCCAAATATATAATGTCATCATCACCTTAATCCCCTCGAGAAACCATAAGTGGCGATCCATCACAATTCACGTTAAAAAACTGCCAAAGAAAAATAAATAAAATTTCATACAATATATTTTTTAGAATTGAAGGTCATGATCACTTTAATTCCTGATTACTCGGCAGGATCAACTAAAACTTATCTAGTAAGGTTTGTTTTTAACGTGATATAATAACCACATTAATATTACCGATTTTTGTGGTTTAATTACCGGTACGAATGATATAAGATGTTGTTAAAATACTTGAAATTATGATATCTGTTAATATATTATATAAATATAATATGTTTGTATAACGTGGTAAAAATGTGTGAAAGTTTATAAGATATTATTAAAATATGTTATCATGGATAAGATTTAAAATGATATTATGTTATTAAAATATTCGACATAATGATTTCTCATAATCTATGTTTGTTAGGACATATGCAATAAGCATGTAATAATTTGTCAATGTGTATAAATATGTAGACATATATGTCTATGACCGAAAAACCAATTCGACGTGTATAATATGTTTTATGATTTTTTATAGTTAGTTATGTGATATTTTATTGAAAACAAATAAGACATATTATGCAATGGCATATATTGTAAATACAATATTTACGATATTTTAAAATTGTGATCAAATTATAATATAATATCTTAATATTTTAATATTTTAACTTCTGATTAAGTTGAAATGTTATAATATTCAACCTTTTGATAAAAAATATTTTAAATATTTTAACTTTTTAACCAAGCTAAGCTGTTTCAAATATTTTAATATATTGATTTAAATATTTTCAACTTTTTGACAGTGAAATATTTATAATAATATAAATTTTATTTGGTTTAATTATAAAATTTTATTAAAAAACCATATTAAACCAAATATACTGATAAATTTGGATGTTTATCAAATTAAGTTTTCAAGTTTTATAGTTTTTTTATCATTTTGGTTATTTTTATAATAGTGTTATGAACTATCATACATCTTCATTTCTAATATGGGACTTTGATTATATACTTGGTTTTTTTTATCTTTTGTAATTGATATCTGTTTTTCAAAATTTGAATTATAATTTGTGTAAAACCAAATATACATTTTTTAATATATGGATAATGTGATAATTTATTTACTTTTATAAAATTTAATTCAACTAAGAAATGAGAGAAAAAATATAGTATTTAAGAAAGTAATTAATTTGATATATTTGATAAAATATGGAAAGAATGATATTATCTTTAGAATTAAATGTTGAAATATGTCTAAATCATTGATATAAACTACTCTCTAACCAAATTAATGGATACGTTTGGATTCATACAAAGTCAGGTCAGTACACGGTAATATCCGGCTATGCTTTGGCGATGGAACAAAAAGTCAGCGCAAATCCTCCGATGGTCCTAGAACCAAGTTCTAAGGCGCTAAAGAGAGGATTGTGGAAGGTCAAAACTACTCGAAAACTCAAACACTTTATGTGGCAAACAATCTCTGGATATATCGCAGCTTGTGATACGCTTGTTGATCGACATTGCGGAAATGATAGAAGCCGCCCGAGATGTGGAGCTGAGGAAGAAACAATAAACCACATTTTATTTGAATGTCCCTCGGCCCTGCAAACGTGGGCCTTATTGTCGATACCGACCATTCCGAGTGAATTCCCGAGTACCTCCATCTATAAAAACTTTGATCACCTTCTTTGGCGAGCAAAAGAGATGGGAGCAACAACAGAACAGATTGAATCCTTTCCTTGGATCATCTGGTTTATTTGGAAGGTTAGAAATGAAAAAGCCTTTAACGGTGAAGAGACCTCGGCACTTGATACTGCCCAATGGGCAATGAGCAAGTCTGAGTGTTGGAAGATGGCACAAGTGGTGTCATCTACGCTAGAAACTGACGACGACCCAACAGACACCACATCCGGAGCTGCGGATATCCCGCTATGGCCACAATGTAAAACCGATGCCTCCTGGGAAAAGAATGACAAGGTAGTCGGACTTGGCTTCATGCTAACAAATGTGGATGGGTCGAGCCTTCATGGTGGAAATGCCTGCGGAAATACCCAATCATCCTTACATGCAGAACTAGAAGCTATTATATGGGCTATGAAGAACGCAACAGACATCGGATACACCTCAATACATATCCAAACCGATTGTCTACAAGTGCTAAAAATGATTAAGGATGAAGAAGAGTGGATAGCTTATTCTGCCGAGATTGAAGAATTTGTTCTTCTCAAAAACTGCTTTTCATGCTTTGATATATCTTTTATTCCCCGTTCTTTAAATTTCCGTGCGGACTTCCTGGCTAAGGGAGCACGTTCACGTGGTTTTGTTTTCACTGATGTAAACTCGTTGCCTTCGAACGGACCGCCTCCTGAGGCGTATCTTATCGCGACAACGTCTTAATAAAAGTTTAGAGTTTTTGTTGTCAAAAAAAAAAAAAAAAAAAAAAAAAAAAAAATANTATAATGGCATATAATGTAATTAGTCTAGTAATATTTGTCTTAATTAAAAAGATCATTGAAAGTGAACAATGTGATGACACCTCATCATGGCATTCTTGTTAATAACACATCAAGTAAAAGTTAGTTTTAAAAAATGTTTTTCTTTTAATATATTAGGGATATCAGGGCTGGAAAACTGATGAAAACGTATTCTCTCAGGGGCTGGGGAGCTCACATTTCAACCAAGGGCTATAAGAGAATGGATTTTACTTCGCGTGAGGTTTAGATCTATAGAGAATAATTCAGTTCCTAGGATAAGTAGTTGTCTTGCTTATCCGTAAATGTTAGTTGTCTTGCTTCTTTATTAGCTTCTATCAGCACCGCTTCTATGATGACATAGTTTATTTGGTGTGGGTTGTTATAATGATCGAGACTGAATTTCCACCCGAGAGAAGAGTATGTGTGTGTGTTGCGTTTATCGTTTGGTCTAATAATTCGATTCTTAAAGGGAATAGTCTAACTACTGTGGAAGCAGGATCAAGGATTGGATTTCATTCTTAAAGGGAATAGTCTAACAACTTTTATATATAAGATGTGAAGATTTTATACTATTTTTAAATCTGTGACATAAATTACAGAAATAACTAGAAAACAGAAATACTAATTTCTGAAAAAACTACAAAACCAGTTTGATTACGAAGCTAAGCACACAACAACGAACCAAAGTTGTATATTTGATGTGAGCTTAGTATCCATTTAGCATGTGTTAAAAATTTGGGAGTGGTATTGCGAACAGAGTTATCATCTGGACATTCAAAAACTGGTGTATGTTTAGCCATCTTTTTTAAAAGACTAAATTACTCCAAATAGTATACTCTCAGAACATAATGTCAGAAATCACTACAAAAAAAAGGATGAATTGTATCATTTAAATTGTATCACAAAACTGAGTGATACTATTTTAAATCATTTATTAATGAATTGATATAAAATATGTGAGTTAAGATCAATTATAGCAATTGATGCCGTTATTTACTTTTTCGACATCAATTTACCAAAATTGATACAGTTAGAAATAAGTTTATATCACTTTTCAAATGACTGACACAAAAATATGTATTCAAATCAGTTAGAAAAAGATGCAAAATTTACATCAATAGAAGATGTGATGGTAATTAGAATTGATTTAAATAAGTGATGTTATTTATGTGATTTAGTCTCAATTATAAAAAATGATGTAATTATTATTCATTTTACATCAATTGAATAAAACTGATGTTATTTTACTTTAATTTTTATGGATTAGAAGATTAATTTATCTCTAAATCTTTTTGTAAAAGGAAATTTTGTTATCTTCCCAGGAACCAAAAAAAAAGAAAAATCGGGGATGATGAATAACAATGGAAAACCCATTGTTGAAAAACTAAGAAAAACTGGAAACATGAACCATACTTTAGTTTTACCAAAATTTAATCAATTTGTAGTTCTATATTCACATTTATAATTTTTTGTTATAATTTGTTTTATAATTGATCTTCAAATAATAAATGGTAGATAAGATACGCATGAATCTTATTAGTGATAATAATTTCATATAAAAATAATTATTG
>OVBJ01002022.1:0-21439 GCA_900406535.1 Noccaea bulbosa
TATATATATATATGAATTTCTATTATGCAAAAAGTATTATATACTAATATAGTTAAATTTGATATTTCTATAATATTAATTGAGAAGTACATTGTAATATGAGAAATTTTGAGAAAGGACATTACAAAACAATATAACAAGGAATAACTTATCACAGAAGATGTCCTTAGTGTTGCAAAGCACATCTCGGATCAGTAGGAGACAACCGCTTTTGTTTTCCATGGATTTGGTTCAAAAAAGGGATCATATTTAATAATGATGATGATGATGTTATTTCCCTTGAACAAGTCATTGTGGGAAGAGTTAAAGAAATTGTGTTACAAATATCTCGCTTGTCTTTGGTGAGAAATATGTCAATTTCAATAAAATTGCTACAAGAATGTACGGTGGTGACATGAGCAAGAGCAAGAAATGTATTAACAGATTTGGAACCTGTTTCAGGTTTGAGTACCTAAATTGTATCAAATTCTATATGGCTTGAGTGGTGGAGAGGTATGTTTTTCGAGGGGAATACTAAATAGATTTAGACAAATCGTATACATATCCATATATCTGAATTGTCTATTGATCATGTTATGACTTATAAGTAAAAACTATTGTGGTCTCTCGAATCTCTTAACACACACAATGACACTTTCTCGAACGACACGAACAGATACAAGATCTTCCATGAGCCGTGCAGGACCTAGGGCAGTACTTTCCGCATTCAAGATCTTTATGACAAAAACCATTGATCACCATTATAGGTGATACCGGCGCCAAGCTAGGACCGTCGAGGTAATTCACTTCTTCCTCCGCCATCCCTCTTGCATCGCCCAAATACGAACCTTCTCATATACGCACCACAATGTTTAATAGTCAAGTACAATATCGAACTAAAAAAACAAAATTATATAACCAAAGAAGAAGCATACACATTGCTATGACTGTGAGGGAGAACAAGAAGACAAGCTTGAGAGAGTTTTTCTCCATTGCTAATTGTAAATATTCAAAAATGATGTTATCTTGTTTATTTTAATTTGTATGAGTGATGAAGAGTTAGAAATCAGATTAGTTTCTTTTATACTAAAATTTTTGAAAAGATAACAACTCTTTGCATTGAAAGTTTGACCATACTATTTGACTACCCCATTGTATTATTGTCGATCGCATTTGAGTTCTCTCGCTGTTTAGGAAATCACTTTAGAAAGTTGAATAACAAATTGAAATTATCAATTATGTTATATGTAATTTTGAATAACTCTTGTTTCTCTCTTGTTTTATAAATGGTTCTCTCACTGTTTATGGAATCACTTTATAACAGTTTGAATAATAAATTGAGATGAACAATTTTGTTATATGTAATTTTGAATAACTCTTGTTTCCTTTTATGTCTTATACGTATCAACTTTGGTGGTTTTTCCAATCACTTAACACTCACATGAAACAGTTCCTTTGTGTTGCTCTCTTGTTGAGTTTCCTGTTGAGGAGATTGTTCTTTGTAGTAGCCTTAGTCTCTGGGTCTGTTCGGTGGGAACAGGGAAGACGTGGTTGTAACTCATATCCATTTCATATAGTGGATATTTGAGTGGATTATGGTCCCATGGTTTTTACTCTTCACATTGGGGAGGTTTTCACGTAAAACAACTTGTATCTCATTTACTTTCTGCTATTTTCTGCCATTGTCGAAATATTTTTCTCACAGGTTCACACAAGTGTCTCGGGAAAAACTTTGTTTCCACTGCATAGGGAAAACTCTGTTTCTGTTGCATGTTGCCCGTTTTCCCCAACAACATCTACAATGTATTGGATTTAATTGAGTTTGGTCGTATGATATTATTAAGTTAGTATTGTATGTTGTATCAAAAGGTGCTTGTATTACATTTAACAATCTTGAAGCCCTTAGGACAAAACTTGATGCATTTTTGTCTCTACGGTAAGACGCATTGGTCTCATAACTGTCCACTGTGTTAGATTATTGATTTCTCAAAAGAGTAAGAAAGAAGGGTAAGAGATAAAAGATTATCTCTTCTTTTTTTATAGAAGAACATAAACGAGAAATTTTTTATTTATCTGAAACTTGTTAAGTGACATCATTGCTTTACGTGTTAAATAGTTTTATGACAAGAACATCAGAGTTGTGTCTTTCTACGTGTTGTTTTAAGCTATTGATGTTGCTAAGATTGGTGGTTATACTGTCTATTGTTTGTGTATTGTTTAGTAATTGCGTAATTGGCATGTAGATGGAGTGATCGACTCACTAAGTATTTATGATAATACTTACGTATTTCTTTCGTATTGTGATGCAGGTAAAAGAAATGTTTAAGCGCGGAATCAAAGCCGAAGAAGAGGATAATAGGATTTATGTGTTGTTTGTCTTGCTTAGGTTGCTAGAGTTATTTAAGATTTGATTCTAAATGTTGAAACTGTTGTTTCATTAATTATGAAGTTAATGTCTAAGACTTATGCTGGTTTGTTGGTTGAATTGATTAATATTTATTTGATTATTTATTTGAGTTTTGACTTCCGCATTGTAGAGAACTGTGATAGCTGTTGAAAATTTCCTTAGTGTTGCAAAGCTCCTATTGGATCTTAGCAGTTAGGGAAATTGTGTTACAAATATCTCGCTTTGTCGTTGATGATAATGTCAAATTCAAGAAAATTGCTACAAGAATGTACCGCGAGATATCAAGAGCAAGAAAAGCGAAAATAATATCATGAAACATAGAAACATAGAAAGATGACATGTATAATTAGCAGATTTGGAACATGAAGACACAGTTTGATCATGAATGGAAAAACTATGGTGATCTCTCCAATCTCTTAACACCTACAATAACACTTATTGCTCGGTAGACACGAACAGTTACAAGGTTTCTTTAAAATAGACTTGCATAACGGATGACAGTATTGATCGCATTCAGAATCTTTACGGCAATCACCGATCGCCATTATAGGAGCTACCTGCACCAAGGTGTCACCTCCGAGGTAATTCACTTCTTCCTCCGCCATCTCTCTTGCATCACCCAAATACGAACCTTCACATATACACAATAGTCAAATACAATACTAAACCAAATATATATATCTAAAGAAGAGAAGCATACACATTGCTATGACTGTGAGGGAGAACAAGAACACAAGCTTGAGAGATGTTCTCTTCATCGCTAAATTGTAAATCTTCGAAAATATTTTCTTATATATTTTGATTTTACAAGTGATAAAGATAGAATGGGATTGTTTTCTTTTATAGAGGTAAGTTAAATTAGGCAACCAGGTTGAGTCAAATACTACTGAGTACTGAGACTAATAGAGGTAACAAATCTGAGACTAATTAATACAACAATCCCACTCCTCCTTAAAATTAAGTTCTCTCAGATTTTAGGGAATCATAAAAGTTTGAATAATAATTTGAGATAAACAGTTTTTTGCTATATGTAATTTTGAAAAACTCTTGTTTGTCTTATAAATTACTAGGAAAAGCTCCACGCAACTGAAAAAAATATTTAACATTTTGTTAATATTTAGTGATTTGTTTGACTTTAAAATTGATTAACTCAACGTTACAGTTATTTATTTTAAAATTTTAATTAACTTTTACAAATTAGTAATTATAAAAATTTAATCTGTTTCTATATTTTGTGTTGTTATAGGACTATTGGAGAAATATCAAATTATTTAAAAAATGGGGAAATATAAAAAAGTCAAATATAAAATTGGAGAAACTCAATTTTTGTATTATCAAATTATCATACAAACATATATAAATCTCACATGTAGTTTAATTGTGTAATGTGTAGTTTATATATATATATATATATATATATATATATATATATATATATAAAACANAACAATATTTGTATTATTATTTTATGAAAAAATTAAGTTTTATATGTACGATTTAATTAAATTTTAGATTGTTTTTTTAATTGCATATTTTTTTTTATCACATTTGTTTTTTATAGAATTTTATTGGCTGCAACAAATTAGTAGTTTACATGTAGTTTAATTGTGTAATATGTAGTTTATATATATATATAATATTTTCATTATTATTTTATGAGAAAATTAAGTTTTATATGTACGATTTCATTCAATTTTAGATTGTTTTTTTATTTGCATATTGTTTTTCTTATCACATTTTTTTTATAGAATTTTATTGGCTGCAACAAATTAGTAGTTATAAAAATTTAATTTAATTATATTCTTTTGTGGGGTTGTTGGAGAAAATAAAATATAATCAATGGGTTACCTATTATTATTATTACTATTATTATTACTATTATTATTATTATTATTATTATTATTATTATTATTATTATAATTATTATTATTATTATTATTATTATTATTATTTGATGTTGAATTTAAAATGAGAGTTACTCCCTCTGTTTCATAATATAGGGGGTTTAAGTTTTTTCACACAAATTAAGAAAGCATTTAATTTTTGTATTTTTTGAAATAAAATATATTTTATCATCAATTCCAAAACATTTCAACCAATAAAAACATAATCTGCATAATATAAATAATCAAAAGTAACAAAACACATTTAATTTTTGCATAGAAATTCTAAAACCCCTTATATATTGAAACAAAAAAAAAACTCTAAAACCCCTTATAAAATGAAACAGAGGGAGTATTTGTTTTGCAAACCTGATGTTTTAAGTTGCTAGTTTATTTTTTCGTTGGTTATTATTTCATTTGTTGAACTGGTTTATGATTTAATAGTTATTGATCTTTTCTTTTGAGAATTTTCGCAATTGATAATTATAAAAAAAAAAAAAAAAACTGGTTGTTTCATCTATTCCATAATAGTTTAGGAAATTTAGCTTTATATTAAATATATTTATTCCATATTAGTTTAGGAAATTAAGTTGCTTTCATCCCTATATAAGTTTATGCATTTTGTAACATTATATTCATGAGAGTCTATTATAATTCTTTCTAAACACTTTTGTGTTCTGTACTCTCATTAATTTGTCAAAGAAGACAAGCTTGATAGAGTTTTTCTCCATTGCTAATTGTAAATATTCAAAAATGTTTTCTTGTTTATTTTGATTTGTAGTGATGAAGAGATAGAAGTCGGAATGGTTTCTTTTATATATTTTTTTAAAAAAAAGACAATAACTCTTTGGATTGAAGGTTTGACCAATATACTATTTGACTACACCATTGTATTATTTAGTCACATTTAAGTTCTCTCGGTGTTTAGGAAATCATTTTGGTAAGTTGAATAACTCTTGTTCCTCTCTTGTCTTATAAATGGTTCTCTCAGTGTTTATGGAATCAATGTATAACAGTTTGAATAATAAATGTTGAGAATACACTAATTTGTTTTATCTAATTTTGAATAACTATTGTTTCTTTCTTGAATTATAAATGGTTCTCTCACTGTTTATTTATGGAATCACTTTATAACAGTTTGAATCATAAACTGAGATAAACAATTTTGTCATATCTAATTTTGAGAGAGATTTTCTCCATTACTAATTGTAAATACTCAAAAATGTTTTCTTGTTTATTTTGATTTGTATAAGTGATGAAGAGATGGAAGTCCGATTGGTTTCTCTTATATAATAGTCTTTGAAAAAAGGCAACAACTCGTTGGATTGAATGTTTAACCAAGTTGAGTTGTATACTATTTGACAACACCAGTGCGTTAATTAGTTAGATTTAAGTTGTCTCAGTCTTTAGGAAATCACTTTATAACAGTTTGAATAATAATTTGAGATAAACAATTTTGTTATATGTAATTTTGAACAACTCTTGTTCCTCTCTTGTCTTATAAATGGTTCTCCCAGTGTTAAGGAAATCATTTATTAATGGTTTGAATAATTTGTTGAGATATAACAATTTTGTTATATGTAATTCTAAATAAATCTTTTTTTCCTTTCTTGTCTTATAAGCAAAAACTATTGTGGTTTTCTAATCTCTTAACACTCACAGAAACAGGTTCCAAAATTACAGTTAACAATCTTACAGCCCTTAGGACAGAACTTGATGCATTCGTTGTCTCTACGGCAAGATGCATTGGTCTCATGACTGTCCATAGTAGGTGCTACCTGAGAGGGCAAGCAGTTACAGTTCTTATTTTCATCAGGACATCCGCCGATGCAGTTCACTTCTTCTTTGGCCATCTCTCTTGCATCACTCAAAGAAGAACCTTCACAAAATACACATAACAAAACGTCAATACAAAACCAAAGCAAAAAATATTATATCAAAGAAGAACTTATCATAGAAGAAGAAGCATACAAAGTACTATGATTGTGAGGGAGAACAAGAATACAAGCTTGAGGGAAGTTTTCTCCATTGCTATTTGTAAATCTACAGAAATGTGTTCTTGTTTGTTTTGATTGTGCAAGTGATGATGATGAGAGAAGTCGGGTTATCTATTTTTATAGAAGAAAGATAAACAGCAACAAATATTTTGTTTGAAGGTTTTACCAAGTTGAGTCAGATACGTACACATTGTATTAGTCAAGTTTGAGATCTTTCAATTTTAGGAAACCATTATAATTGCTTGATTCTTTTTTTTTTTTTTTTTTTTTTTTTTTTTTTTTTTTTGGGGGGGAAAAAAAAAAAAANGCAGAGGGAAAATAAACCAACAGTTGGAGATACATTGCTTGAATATGAATACAAAAGAATAGAGTGTTTACAAAATGTACAAATGGCTAATGCTATTGCCAAGCGAGACTGCGAGAGTTACAAACACATTATCAAATTGAAGATTTTTTTCCTTTAACAAAAGCCAAAGCAAAGAATGAAAGAAACAGCACAAAAACTATGGACAAAAGTGGTATGCGTCTCAAGCTGCTTGTGCTTCTGATCTCAATGTTCATGCTACTCTTTTCAGACACAGAATGGTCCTCCGATTCAACATCAGTTTCTTGTTCTTCCCATGTCCTCTCATCCTCCTGTTCAAAGAGACCAAATTAAAAACCACGTAACATTAGTACAACTTGATGAATGAGAGGGTCTGCTTTTTATCCATCATTCTTATGAATGAACAAACTCTTGCAGCGATTTCACTACACAAGAACTTATTAAGAATGTCTCGTTTGTCTTATGGAGAAAAAACTGAATACCTGCCTGCAGACTCTCAGAAAATGCTTCTATTCCGCCACCATCTGCGTGAAAAGCCAGCTCTTGTTCCCCAGCATAGGCTCCATTTCTTTGGTTTATACTTCCTGCTGAGCATTGACTCACTCTCAGTTTTTCATTTTCCTTCGCCAAAGAATATAGCTGCAAAAACACACCAATGCATCAACAAGAGTTTACTTTAATTTGTGTCCTTTGTCTGTACAAAGAATACAATTAGGCATATTGCCAAAAGTACCTGTTGCTGTATACGTTCCCTTTCACTAGATAATTGCATCACCATATCCATCAAAAGCTTGTTCCTCAGAGTTATTTCTTGCGCATTTTTCTCTTTTTCTTCGTAAGCTAGATCCAATGATGCTTCCAAGGATTTGACTCTTTGCCTCAAAGAGGTCACTTCTTTGTTAAGTACAGAGTTCGTCGTTGAAATCACAATGCATTGCTCCTCAACTGTCTCCGTCCTACTCTCAGCTTTTGAGGCTTTAGATTTGAGATCTTCGATCAAGGTCTCCATGTCCCATATTGCTGAATACAACATGTTCTGCTGTTCTTGACTTGCTTCTGATGATACCTTGGAGTTTTGTAACTGAACTTCTAATTCCCTGACTTGCTTCTCGAGCGTGTTCACCTTCTTGGTCTTCTTGTCATCAGCATCTTTGAGAAAATTGAGCTCCTCGGTAAGTTCAAGATTCGCGTCGTTTAGCTCTTTAATCTTGGTTTCTCCACTCTCAGCTCTGCTTTCAGCCTCGAAAAGGCTTTCTTTGACCGACTCATTCGCATTCTCCATTTCCGCAAGATGCACCAGAATCTCTTGCTTAGAGGCATTGACACTTTTCAGCTCAAGCTCGGTAGTTTTCAGTTTTTCCTCAGCTGACTTCACACGTTCCCTTAAAGTGAGTACTTCTGAAACAATCTCTCTGTTTTCTGCAATTTTCCCCTCAAGATTTTGCACAAGAAGATCTTTCGCTTCGAGCTCTGCAGTGCAATCTTCAAGCTTAGACTTAAGTTCCGTTTCTCGTTGTGCTGACCCATTCTGACTAAACTGCATTATCTGAAGACGACCAACAAGTTCCTTTGAAATACCCATAAGAACCTCTGAAGAATTTTCTGCTTCAAGAAACCGTCCCCATATAAACTCTGATGCTTCTTCCATCCGTGAAGATACCTCCTCTGTGCAGTGTAGCTTGAGTTTCAGCTGTTCTTCGTTTTGCTGGAACTCCATTAACTTCTTCTCAAGCTCTAGCTCTCTTGACAATGACTTCTCCAGCATCCTCAGAGCATTTTTATGCCTTAAATCCGTCGGTCTCAGCGCATATTTCTGCCTTAAACTTTGATCGTTTCCTGAAAACTCCTCGTTCTCACCTGCCAACACGCTTGTCAATACTCAACCAGAAGCTAATAGATCCAAAAACTCACACAACAAAAATCAACAAAAAAAGCATATGAAATAAGTGATTACTTGTTCCATTTCTTATGTAATGAAGTGTTCTTCGAAGCTGCGCTAGCTGCAAAGTGATATCTGAGACTTGTCCTCTAGACTGCTTCAAGGATTCTGCAGTTTCACCCAACTTTCCTTCCATAACAATATAGTTAGCGTTTTTGCAAGTAGATAACTGATAAGAAGTGTCAACAATTTGTGCTTCAAGCTCATCCAAAACCTCGTCCACCTGTTTCAACTCGGACTCCAAAACACCGCATAACAGATCAAATGTCAAAGCTTTCTCAAAAGATGCTTCAGAAGAATCAAGTGTCCCCCCCATCCCTTCAAGATCATTATCCCAAGCCAACAGGTGCATAAGGAGAACATGCAGGTTCAGTAGCTTTTCACAAGTATAAGCCGAGTCAATCTCTAGTTTTGTTAGCATCTTCAACATCTCTTCTATCTTCTGCTCCTCCTCACTCATACTACACAAGGCTTCACCGTCATAATTCACATCTTCCTGAATGATTTCCTCCATTCTTGGCCCTGGAAATCAAAATCTTCAGCTTAGATTAGGAGAAATCTAATCCAGAATAACGGAAATCAAACCGATATCAAAGTGAGTTTTGTGACTATAAGGATACTAAGTAAAGGCACTATCTTTCCGATGGAGTTATCACTTTTCTTCTTGAGAAGTAAGTTTCATTGATTACATTCACTTGTTAGTTAGTGTTATGTTGCTACATACTTGAAAGGCTCAGCATTTCAAAGAGATCCACCAACAACTACTGCTAATTTACTAATTTAATAACAAAAAGATTCAAACTTTACCATGAAAGATCAAAATTCAACAAGCAAAACCCAAACTAGATTTAAAAATGGTCGATTTTCCTTTACTTGGAACAGAGAAGACAGAGAGTTAGCTGAAATCTTACAATTGGATCTGGAAAGAAAAATCTTACCGATGAAAATATGTACGGGCCGATCAGGAAGATGAAACAGAGAGCTTTTCTCCGTCAAGGAGCTTGAATTTTGGGGATTTCCTGGAGACTGGAATGATAATGCTAAAATGCGCGGGTTGTTGACAAGTCAGCTAACGAAAAAGAAAGCGCGCGCATGATAGTTGTAGACTCGGGCGTGGGGTCGTGCGCAAGTTAGCAGGAGGCTCTGTGGTGGACGTTAAATTACTGGAGGAGCCGAAGAAACAACTTTTTAGGTTTGGTTACAGCCAGAAAAGTTCTAAAAATGACAAAATCTTGAGATATAGTTAGACAATTTATTGCAACCTTTTTAAAAAAAATAAAAAATAATTATTCTCCCTTTTGATTTAGCATATTTTTTGTCTTTAATGTATTGATAACATGATTACAAATTTACAACTAGCATGTAAGATAATGATTTTGTTTATAAGTAGAGTGATCTTTTCTATTTATAGTACAAAATTTAAAATAAATTATAAATGTCAAGTACAATTTTATTATTACAGTTACTGCAATCTATGGTAGAATGGCATGTTTGTAATTTTATTTATTAAAGCTATGATTGTAAGACATAATAATACGTGGGCGTGATCAGTGAAAGTGAATATAGGCTCGTGAGTGACCGTGACTACGAATGGAATCGCGAGTTTATTAGAGACCCATGCTAGTTTGATTGTTTACGTAATGTTTTCAGAATTTGATAAACAATAGATTATTGGTTGTATATGGACAGGTCCGTTTTGTAGCCAGTGTGAAAATTTCGAAATTTTGTAAAATAGGGCCTAAATATATGAAAATTATTATACTGTAACAGAGTTAGTATTTGACTGAACAGGACCTGTATATGGACTAAGAATGATGGTCTCACCAAGTGGTTTTTCTTTCTCTTTTTAGCTGATGCCCTTCTTCTAATGCATGTTAAGAATATGAGGATAATGTTACTTGGCTACAGATTTGTGGTAAAGAGACTATGCGCACGAGATTACATAACTATTGGGACGTGTCATCAAGGTTGTCTCAGATTCCTTAAAAACGTGTACGATTGTTATAAGCTTTCAGATCTAGATTTATTTTATTAATAGACCAACTCCCTCTATTTGATACTATTAAAGTTTTGGCTAATGGTAAAGTAATGTTGGGTTTCTAAGAAAACTGAATGAAAAAATACGTTAAATGGTTACGGTCTTGAGCGGGCGGCTCTGAAAATTAAGGGACTAGAATAATTTAATAGAGTTTTGATAAATTTTAGAACCAAAAATCAAATTTTTATTATTTTAAGGCCAAAATCAATATATATTTTTTTACAAAAATTTGGGAACCAAGTCAAAAAGCTCACTAGACTTGAGATGGTCGAGATTATCCTAAGCCTTTGCTTTAGTCGGAGAGACTGTCAATTAGTAAACCTACTATTCAATAGAGTAATGTTTTGTCATGTCATAGTCGTATATAATGAGCATGTTTGACCCAACAATTTGCTATCCACTATTCACTTTTAAATAGAAAAAATAGATGTATTCAAATTACATATACATAATACCTACTAATTCAATTATTGTTTTCTATTTTCAGTTCTTTTAACTTTAATTTTCCATTTTACATATGAGAAAACAAATTACATCCCTCAAGAGTTACAGCACACATACCAGCAGATTACAACAATCTGCATATCAAGGGAACCCAAAAAAAGAGATTACAGCAATCTTCATATCAAGATAACCCAAAAAAAAAAAAAAAGAACCAAAACAAAAAACAAAGAGAATCGATTCCTAGTTTGTAATTGTGTTTGAATTTTTTCTTCATTAAATATAAAATATACTTATTACTAGAATTATTGCCTAAAACCTTTTTTGGGCTAAATTATTGCTTAAAAACTGATGAAACTAAACTATATGATAATTTGTCTGGTTGTCGAGTCTATATTTTAGTATACGTATTCAACTTATACAATAATATTTAATTAAGTTGATTAAATATTAAAAACTGATGAAACTAAACTATATGATAATTTGTCTGGTCGTCGAGTTTATATTTTAGTATACGTATTCAACTTATACAATAATATTTAATTTAGCCTAAAAACTTTTTTGAGCTAAATTATTGCTTAAAAACTGATGAAACTAAACTATATGATAATTTGTTTGGTCGTCGAGTTTTTAATATTCCATTTTATATATGAAAAAACAAATTACATCCCCTCAAGAGTTACAGCACACATACCAGCAGATTACAACAATCTGCATATCAAAGAACCCAAAAAAAGAAAGAGATTACAGCAATTTTCATATCAAGAGAACCAAAAAAAAAAAAAAAATCAAAATGAAATCGATTCCTAGTTTGTAATTGTGTTTAAATTTTCTCTTCATTAAATATTAAATATACTCATTACTAGAGTTATTGCCTAAAAACTTTTTTTTAGCTAAATTATTGCTTAAAAACTGATAAAACTAAACTATATAATAATTTGTATGTATTCAATTTATACAATAATATTTAATTAAGTTGAAATGAAAAAAAGTACTTCCACCATGTGGTGATGATGAGTGGAGTTTTGGTTCGTAAAATCAACTCGATCAACTCAAATCATTTCGAGCTCTTATATGTTGAATTAAAAAAGAAACTAGGTACATAGTAGGAATAAACAAACGAATAATACTGACAGTTAATAATAATGCAGCATATAGTTAAACTATCGGTCAAAAAAGAAAATATTGTAGCTGTTGAAAATAAAAAAAGGTTATAAACTATGGTTGATAATTAGGGAATTAAAAATAGAGATGATAAAGTGAAGGTGTGGGCTGGAGATTCCATTATTATAAGGTTTCCTTAGGTTTGGAAATTGCAAGTCCCAAGGCCAACTAATAATGACTTCGATCCTTGTGCTAACCGGACCGTCCATCTACTCTTCCTTTACTTTTTTCCCCCTAGTATTTTATTTAATCACCTCTTAGTAGTTAATACGTTTACACTTGTTCATCAACCAATAATATAAACAAAGAATTTGTGTGAAGAAAATGTAAACAATATGCGTCATTGAGCATTTACCTAGTTATTAGTAATATAATACAGCAAGTTGTTACTGTTTAAAACTAAACTTAAGTAAGGTATTTGGCCACTGATTGGTAGTTTTTGGATGGAGTTCAGAATCAAAAATGTTATAGAGGTTATTGATCAGGTTATAAGTTGTGAAAGTGTGAAAAATGGGTTCGGGGGGCGTATCAGCTAGTTAAATTCACTTTTTCTCTCGGATTTTAAAATAAACAATTATCTTTTTCGTAAAATAACTTGTTTTCATAGTTTTCTAGTCAATTAACTTTCGTACAATTGCAAATTCAAATTTGATTTTACTATTTCAGTGTTTCCGTTGACATTAACGTAAGAAATTTTTTTTGTCTATCATTTAACTTACAACATCTTAATTATTATTCTAATTCATTATAAAAATAATATTTTAATTATTATATACTCTTGTACCACATTGTATTCAATTAGAAGTTAAAACATAATTATATTCTTGACAGGTTAGACCCAAAAAATAACAATGCAGAAATTTTAGCAAAAAAAAAAAGAAGATAACAGTGCATTTCTTTACGTTAGGACAGATCTTGCGTGTGCTTTGATCTTTGACCTCATCGCAAGCTAATACAAAGGTTAGCAGTAGTACAAATGCACTGAATGAAATCTTTATCACTTCACTGATATCATACGAAGGAGCGTTGGAATATGCAAAATAGATTTGGTAGGCTCAAATTATTAGGCCTTTTATTGTATTTGTATGACGGCCGAAATTTGATTATAATCTACCAATACATTAATTAATAGTCCCAAGACTCAACTGAAATTAAATTAACCAAAACGTTATGGAACAAAACATGATTCAAAAAAAACTTCAAACACAATTGAAAACACCTAAAGGCACCTAGACTCCACATAGACACACGATAAGAAAATAAAAACAAAACAAAAATATAAATTGTATTTCATCAAAATATCATTACACACAAAGAAATGTGAAAGTGCAAAAGATTCCATTATCGAGAAATCCAATAGATATTTTGACTAAAAAGATTCATGTGACATGACCAACTTTGAGGATACTTTTATACTACTTGCTTTAAGGTGATTACGTGATTGGAAACTGGTCAAGTCATGCGTCTTAGCGATTTACCCACTCACGGTGGAGTTTGTTGGCTTTGCGACCAAGTGCAAAAGGAGCTGAACCTGAACCAACATTGGTTTAATTAACGAGACGAACCAGAACCGGTTTACCAAATTTTTTCTTCTCAAATTTTCCTTACTTTTTTCTCTCTCTTTAATTTACTCAATAAATTCAAATAAGTGACTTTAAGCTATATTAAAAATATTTTAAAGTAATTTGATTGTTGGGCAAAAAAAAAGTAATTTGATTATATTCTTTGCATCCTCTGTAGATTATAGGAGAAAACGGACATAGAAACTTCATTAGATCAGAGATGATTAAATTGATTTTTGAATTGGGGCAACGTCTGTATATCTCACTCCATTTAAAAATGAATCATATCAGTGTAAAAAACTTACTTGGAGAAATTCCACTACGTTGCACCATAATAGAAGGATATTTTTTTTTAAAAAGCCTAAAGATAAGAACTTAATGCAAATTTTTATCTTGCCAACAAAATAATTGTAACTTAAGACCTGTATCAACCACGAAGATCTGATAGATTATTTGACTAATTCAGACGTACGAATAATTTTTATTTGAATAAAGCGTCTCAAGCTGCCTAAGCTGACAGAATGTAGCAACTTGAATATCTAATTAAACTATTGCAAGCGACAGTAAAAGATTTAACTATGTCCAATATTGAAATACTACTATACTAGTTTCTTATCGATATCTTATTAATTATGTTTGCTATGAAATCTTTTAGTACTAAGTCTTAGCAGTACGGTTTACAACTAGACGTGAGCTGCAAAAGAAATATTCTTCAGCGAAAGCAAGCGGTCAAAAGACACAAAAATAACTTTTTTTATTTAATAGATATCCAACAAACCGTGCATGGAAATAAAAGCATTTGTTTAAGAATTACCTACGATTCGGTACAAAATCCAAAAACATTGAACATGAAACCAATAATTGTGATGATTATTCGCAAGCATTATACCATAGTATTATATAAACACCGGGCAATGGAAATAATAGTCTATTTATTATTTACATAAAAGCATTTGAATATGGAAACTTGAACTTATTCAACATTGAAACTAGCTGATGAAAGTATCATGACTGACTTGAAATAAGTATATATATGCCAAACATTTAAGCTCATAATCATAGGTTTTCTTTTGTTGTATAAAAATATTGAGTTACAAGTCCAAATAATTATGGTATATTATAATTTCATTACTAGAAGTGGATTAATGATTACTTATGTCGGTAATTTTCAATACTGGTATGCAAAAGATTGCAATAAACAATTTTATAAAGTAGGCTTAAGGTACAAAATATTTTGGGAATTTTTTTACCAGACAAACCTAATTCATTAATTATTAAAACAAGAAAAGAAATCATGAAAGCCTGTTTCTCGAGGATTTTAATAACAAAAGAAAAAAAGAGAATAAGATAACCCCAAAATGAAAGTTGTCACTGTCAGCCGATTGCTAGAATTGGAATAATTACGTCCTAAACCATACTAATCTAATTGATTAATTCGAATTTTAACCAATCTTTGAAACTAAAACCTTTGACAAAGAACAAAAATATTTTTCTTTTCCCCCTGCAAATTATAATGCTTGTATACTTTGGCTATGGCGGTGTTTATGTTTAATGATCAAAAAGCTCTGTTTTTTATGCAAGCGTGGGTATAAATCCAGAACCTTTTGCGATTTTTTTTTCTCTCCTCCCTTTCTTCTTCTTCACTTCCTTTTTTGTTTCTCTCCGTTTCTAAAAAGCCACTCCTTTGCTATCTTTCTCTCTCTCTCTCTGCAGCTGAAGAACAGAGAAAAGGGAGGGGTTTTATTATCTGACCCCAAGGACCCATTTTCAATTAAGCTTTTGGTGAGAAATTGAGGAAAAGATTTCAAGTTTGTACAGAAAAGTGGCACAGATTCTGAAAATGGGTATCTTTCTCCTGTCTCTTTTAGCTCGATTATCTGCTTAAATCTGGTCTAGGGTTTTTTAAAGCTGTTGTTTTTTAGGTGTTTGTACGGAATCATCATGATCCTTCTTCGTCTGTTCCGTTGACTGATTCATCTTCTAAGCTTTCTTAAATTTGCTACTCGTCTTTAATTTTCTCTGTACTTGGCTCGTCTTTAAGGTATGTGTGTTAGTATCATCAAATCCCAGATTTTTGCTGTATTGATTTGGGCTTTCTCTTGTTTCTTAAAGGAGGATTGTGCCTTCACTGCATCTCTAAAGACGAAAGTGTGTCTCTTTGTGTGGCAAGTCTTATTGGTTTGTAGTGGTTTTGATTAGCACTGTTTAGAAGAGATGGATGATACTAGTGAGAAGGAAGAGTTTTCAGCAGAAAAGAGGAACACTTTGAACTACGATTCGGTTAATAATCAGCCTGCAGCAGATTGGAGAGTCTCTGGATCTTCTAATCCGGTCTCTGATTCATACCCTACAGAGAATCTGATTTCAGCTTGTCCTTCGTCTTGTTCACCGTCTCAGATGATGGAGTCATTTGGGCAAACTCTCTGGTATGATCCAACAAATGTTCATCAAGCTGTGGGTTATGGTGGTTTCAGTGGTGGTAATGCCTCTTCCTCTTCCTTTAGGGGTAATACTATTGATAGATCTCTTGAAATGGCTTGGAATCTGCCTAATCTGTTCCCTCCTAAAGGCAATGGTCTGTTCTTGCCAAATCCGAGTAGCTTTCTCCCTCCGAGCATGGCTCAGTTTCCGGCTGATTCAGGGTTCATAGAGCGTGCGGCGAGGTTCTCGCTCTTTAGCGATATGGTGAATCAACCGCTTGTGAATCCGGACTCGATTGGTTTGTTTCTTCAAGGGCAGTGTCCGAGTAATGAACTTAATGTTGGTGGAGCTCACAATGACGCATCTATAGCAATGAAAGAGCCAAATGTTGGAGGTAATGAGCAAGCTAAGAAACAGAATGTTCCTGGATCAGGGAATGTATCGGAGGATACTCAGTCTAGTGGCGGTAATGGTCAGAGAGGAGGCGGAGAAACTTCTTCCAAAGGATTTGACTCGAAGAAGAGGAAAAGAAATGGACAGGTGAAAGAAGATTTGAAGTTACTCTCTTTGATTTTGGTTCTCTCTCGCTCTCCTTATAACATTTTTGTTCTGTTTGTAGAAATCTGAATCACAGAGATCTCAGCAATCTGAGGAAGAACCAGACAACAACAATGGTGATAAGAACCGGAACGATGAGCAGAGTCCAAATTCACAGGGGAACAAAACAAACAGTGGGAAACAACAGGGGAAGCAAACGTCTGATCCAAAAGATGGATATATTCATGTGAGGGCACGTAGAGGCCAGGCCACAAATAGCCACAGTCTTGCAGAAAGAGTAGAGTTTCTTAAACCATGACTGGAAGTTGAATAGAAGCAAATCTGTCTTACTGGTGGTAATATGATGTAATTGCTTGTTTGTGTGTGATTATAGGTGAGGAGAGAAAAAATCAGTGAGAGGATGAAGTTTCTTCAAGATCTTGTACCTGGTTGCAACAAGGTAGAGTCTTTTTAGGTTCTGATGGATATGTTGTATAAAGGGAAACAAAGCTAATCCAGAAAAATGAATACTTGTGTGTGTGTGTGTTTGTGTGTGCAGGTGACTGGGAAGGCAGTTATGCTTGACGAAATCATAAACTATGTTCAATCATTACAACGCCAAGTTGAGGTTTGAAATCTTAAAACTATGTGCAATTTTTTGTGTTTTGCTTCTTGTAAACTCAGTTTGCATCTCATTTTTGTGTGTGTGTTTAAACAGTTTTTGTCGATGAAACTTGCAACTGTGAACCCACAAATGGACTTTAACCTTGAAGGTCTTCTTGCAAAAGATGTAAGAGATTTATCAAAAGGCTCTTACTTATCATTTTCAAGTCATCTTATAAACCAAACTTATATATTGCTGCAGGCACTTCAACTACGAGGTGGTTCTTCATCTGCAATACCATTTCCTCAGAACCTGTCGATGGTTTATCCTCCATTACCACATGGTTTCATGCAACAGACCCTTTCCAACATCGGTAGGACCACCACTAGCTCTCCGTTGTCTCCCATGAATGGTGGATTCAAACGACAGGTACGGCCTATAACAAGTCTAGTAAAATGAAGTAATCCGGGCTCATAAACCTGATTTTGTTTGTATTGTTGATTGTTTGTAAAAAAATAGGAAACAAGTGGATGGGAAGGTGATCTGCAGAACGTGATCCACATTAACTATGGAGCTGGTGATGTGACACCTGATCCTCAAGCAACAGATACAGGTGAATAAAACTGAAACCTCTCTCTCTACTTCTTCTTTTCACCTAGAGAGAAACTTTTGTTTTTTTGTTGAAAAAGTTAAAACTTGTCTGTTTTTATTTATTACAGAGTCTCTTCCAGCTGCAAACATGAAGGTTGAGCCCTGAGATTTCCTCCTGTTAGATAGAATATTAATTTCTTGTAATTTTTATTTTTAATTTACTATGTATACTATAATATTATAATGATGTTACTATTAACGAGTACGATACCACTATTACTAGTACTACTAGTAAGCATTTCAAGATTAGAGAAAGAATGAGTAAAGTTTACAATGCCAAAACAGTTCTATTACATAACCTTTTAATTAATTTCCTAAATTTTTGATGACTGAACATGCGTGCGTGATAAAAAATATGAACTAAATATTGTACGCAAAAGTCTAATTATTGAAACACTTAATTATCTTGATAGAAATATGATATCTGATATATATATATAGATAGATGAAGAACAAAAGCTTAGAACATCTAGCAAAAGCAACCACCCTCACAATTTTTTTATTTTTTTTTTCTTTTATGTGTAACCAAACCATCTTCCTCTTATTCTGGAACCGGAACTAGACTTGGAACATACACACTACAAGATTTATCATCGCTTCACGACTCACGAGACAATCCCATCATCATGATTCACTTTGCTTGTAACCCACACTTCAGTCTTCACATGTTTATATTGATGTAATAAGGAAAGCCCATCTCCTCCGAAACCTGACAAGACTACTGTATTATGATGAGAACTACAAAAGGGTTAATTCCATTTGGAACACAACATAGGGGCTTGAACGTTTCTTTGGAAAAATCAAAACTATGGATGAAGATTTCGGTTTTGGAATTAACCATCTCTCTTTGAAAAACCCAATACATGTTCCCATTCATAGACACGTGTGTCCACGGTAGATAGCTTTCGAGAGTAGCGCATCAACACTTCTTCTCAGCTTAGACATGAACTCATGTATCTCAACCTCTGATGATGATTCGCCTTTAATATAGATCCTCAAGATCTTGTAGTTGTCACGTGATACATTATCGTATCCTAAACCGTTGACATCAACTCTTGTAAGAATTGGAGAGTTTGATCCATTTGACTCGGCTCAAATCCGGATTCCAAACTGCGAGCTTCCTACTCGTGTCACCAAGCTTACACTCACATAGGTATCCAGCTTTTTTTTGTTTTTTTCCCTAAAGAAGTCGAATAACAAAGAGTTGCTTCTGCTAACTTGAGAGGCAAGGAAACCCCAATTCTTCTTAACGCTAAGAAGAAGAAACATATATCATTCAGTATAGTTGCAAAGAGAGAAGTGAGAAAAGGAGGAGAGCAGCAAGTGTGAGACTGGATCAAGAGATGGATGCCGCCGCATACGTGTTGTTGTTGCAACGTCGCTTGATGATTATGCATTTATGCTTGATTAGAAATCAAGCTTGAAAACGCTACCTCAAATGTTGTGCTTGATCATCAATTCCGCTTTCAAACTTCAATCTTAACCCAATTGCCTGAGATCAAAATTTTCAGAACGTAGAAATCTGATTGGAACGTTCCCGTGGAACATTATATTGTGTTGCTAGTGAATCATGATGATGATGACAGAGGACGACGAGGACGAAAATGAGAGATACGTGAGAGCGAGAGTTTGGAAATCAGGGATACCTGAGGCCCAATACAAAGTAATAAATGTGGGCCAAAAATATCAATTAATTAATTTGAAAAAAACTATTAATTAATTTATAAATATTACTTATAATATTCAAAATTTTGATAAAAAATGTTAGATAATTTTTTTTTCTTAATTTTAAAATATTATTTTTTCTTAATTTTAAAATTAAATTTAGATTTTTTTTTGTTGTGAGTAGCCTGCCAACCCGCAATATATAATATTTATATTTCTAAGGCTGGTCAAACGGGCGGATCCGCGAATTGAGTCACAAATTGACATGCCTAATTACGGGTGAAGAAGCAAATATGAGACTGTCTTAGAAATTCGTCATTTCTTATTGTTTTATTTGATCTTGTCATAGAGTTTATGTCGGGAGGTAGCATTCACGAGCTCGTGGCGAAAAGAAGCTTTGATCATAAGTCGATTCTCAAAGTAGCGATAGACATATCCCAAGGAATGATATTTCTCCACAGCAAAAAAAATTGCCACGAAAATTTGGATTTGCAGAATGTTCTTGTCGACGTTGATGGCACAACGAAATTGGCAAATTTCGGCATGCTTTCGGGAAAAGATCATGACGGATTCTTCAGCGCTTATAAGGATTCATAGTATAATTGACTATTGTTCCAAGATCTCAATAGAAGTAAATTAAAAATGACACATATCGTGATCCTATGAGTTTTAAAAATCTTACGTCGCGCGCATCTTATATTATAACTAGAAATTTGCACGCGCGATGCACTGGGTTAAAACTTTACCAAACTTTAAATTTTATTAATTTAATTTAATTTAACTATAAGTACTTATATTTAATTTTAAAAGTCCTATTATGATACTAATGATCTATAATATTTTTTCGTGTAGTGATTTAATTTATAAAATTTGTAAAAGTAAAGTTTTTAACTATTGGATCTTATTCGTACTATTACATGATCCTAAATTTTATAAGTATACGTTGAATACTATTTTCCGATACATGAACTATCTTTACTCGATCCTTACCCACTACAATTTTATCATTTACACATAATGTTTTCGCATATTTCTATATATAAGCTAACAAAATTTTACAGACAAATTTGTTGGATTTCATGAATATGTAGTTATTGTTATTATATTACTTTGAATCTTCCAACACTAACTTTTATTGATGCCACTCGGAATTGTTATTTAAATATAGTAATGTGAAGAGATACACTGAATGCAGAAACTGAAAAATCATGAAATATTTGGAAAAAAAAATATTTTCCAAGATATTACATGTCATGTTCATAGCAGCCGAAATTGCTGACTTTATCACAACAATGGAGAGAGTTATTCTCTTATCATACTATAGATAAGATACTCGAATGTATTTTGCAATGTTACTGATTTTCTGAATATGTGTTAGTTTGGTTACGTACGTAGAGGTGAAAAAAAAGCAAACTGTAGAAGTGAAAGGAAAAATGGAAAAAAGAATTTGGGTTTTCACTAGTAATCCTAATTAGTTGTAGAAAAGGAAAACAATTTCTTATAAGAAAGGTGGTCTCTGGAAGGAAGATTGGGTTCATGTGAATTGGCATTAAAGAATGACGATGTACAATGAAGCGGCCAATAAACGGAGGAAGGTTTCTACGTCGTTGTCTGGGATATGGTCGCTGCCAGACGCGGTGGCGTTGAGCATCGTGGCTCAGGTCTCGAGATTTGACCGTGGGGCCTTGGCTATCGCCTCCAAGAGCCACCGCTCTCTGGTAGCTTCCCCAGAGCTCTTCAGCTTGAGATCCATGGAGGCATATTTTTACGTATGCTTGTTGAAAGAGTAAACTTGATTTTGGATCAAGTTTAATTTGGGCTAAACT
>OVBJ01002023.1:0-21409 GCA_900406535.1 Noccaea bulbosa
AAGAAAACCCTAAATTGAAATAATTTGGGATCTCACATAATCGACTCTAGGATTTGAAACTGAGAAAGAGAGGAAAGATAATCTAACAAAGGAACTTACGCAATGAGAAAATCAGCTCGAAAAACAAGTGAATTCCATCCAAGAGAAGAGTAGAGATCAACGAAATTGATGAGATGGTTCTCGTCAATCGAGCTCCAAGCGAAGATCACAACGACGCCGTGAGATCCTCAACCGTAGAAGAAGCAAGAGTACAATAGATCCTCAACCGTACGCCGATCGGAAAACGCCCACACCCAAATCGTGAATTCCGATCGGAAAAGAGAAAGAGAGAGATAAAAATCGAGAGATAGAGAAACAGTGATGGAGATATGAAGATATGGAAAAAGGAGCAAGAAAGATAGACACAGACTGTCTTTCCGATCAGAGGCCGGCCAGAGACGATCGCCGGAAACGATTCAAGAAGAAGATGCCTCGTTTCCATCGGAGAGAAAAAGAGAGAGAGAGAGAGAAAGAGAGAGAAAGAGACTTTTATTTTTCATAATGGCAGCATTGTAAATATAAATACACGTTAAGGGTCTCATGTCTTTTCCACGATTTTAATGTCTTTTAGCTTTACAAAAAGTTACGTGAGTAATTACCATACTTTTCAAGATTGTGTGAGTAATTTTCCCTTAATTTAATTGTCTTTAATTGTTTCAGATCTCTTTTTGGTCGGGTCTTATATTTAGTGATAAAATCAACGACTGTTTTCACAAAACTATATTTGGAGTATATAATAACTAAAAGAAAAAAAATGCTACTGACCGAAAGGGTTGGAATTATTTTTAAGATTTTTATTCTAAGTATATAAAATTTTGCAAGGACGAAATAAAGATCAATAGTTTCGTACTTGTCCTCGCAAGTGGGGGTCAAATATTCTTATGTTGCAATTCCAAACTGTTACAAATTTTAGAGAATGATAGTTTAGTTTTTTGCTATGACTAGGGGGATGAAGATAAAAATGAATAAGTGTTTGACGAATTTAAAGGCTCAAATTAGAATATATGTAACTCTTCACTTATATAGTTCAAACTCTGTTACATCTCTAAACTGTACCAAGAAGTTTTTATAGGATTATCTGACATGGGTTAGAGATATGTTCGCATCCTCATTCAATGACCATGTACGAGCAACTCAAACGCTCATACACGTAAACATCTGCAAAAATTCATACCGGAGAGCTTGATTGTATGAAGAGCTACTTTCTGAGTGAAGGGGGTCGTGTGACGATCTATAAAACAGTTTTCTCTTCATGGAAAACATTCGTCTGTAAACTCTATCATGTTATAATTTTTTTTTTTCATTTTTATTTCAGTTACGTTTATCTCAATAATTTATTTTTATCTGCATGTGCGGTTAGTATTTACTCGGATAAAATAGTTTGTTTTTTCTGTATCACACCACATTTCTTCTCACTATGTGAGATTTCGAACTCATTACTTGGGTTTTGGTGACATAGAGGATTTCATACTTGGGCCATTCAACTCTTGTCGGAAGTTCCTTAATTAATGCTGCAGCAAAATCTGCATATGAAAAAAAGTTCATAACTAATTAAATATGTAAAAAAGTTCATTTTGTTAATAGTTTCATCATGTCCCCTCTTACCTGTCCGTATCGTCCCGCCAATTCCATCATATCCCATTTTATTTCTTTCCGTATTGTCATGTTTCATCATTTTTCTTTTGTTCTGCCTCCAAATATAATTAGAGGTAGACAAAATTTACATTTTATTTTATCCCATTTATTTCTATTCCTTCAGATCCTGTCTCATGATTTAATATAATAAAAAATAGGCAAAATTCTTCTCTTCTCTCATTTTGTTTTTTTCGTCTCGTCTTGTTCGATCTCGTCTTATTTCATCCTAAAATACTTTTAAAAAATCATTATTCTTTTTATAATATCTTAACATCAACGTAAATTATATAATCTGACAAAAATAAAATTACTAAATAATAGTTTTTGTAGATCTATATATAAATTTTTTTTAAATGACTTTGCATATTCTTGTTAAGCTTATTATAGTAATAAATGATAATTATTATAAAAACTGAAAAAAATTAAATTAAATTAACTGAATGACGTGTCAGTTTTCTAGAACTTAATTCTCTCTACTAACTGGCAGCATCAGAAGAGAGAAATATGGAATATATCAAAAGGTCAAAAGTAGATAAGCCGATATTTGAAATGGAAAAACATTTTGTGAATTCATCAGGTTATGTTTGTATACCTTTTTTTTTGTCAAACAGGTGTTGTTTACTTCCGTGTTTCTATTATGAATCATTTCCAGTGATATCTCCCGAGCCTGGTCCAAAAAAAAAAAAAAAAAAACCCCCCAGCCCCCCTTTAAACACCAAGACACACACATACATGTACATTCAAAACTATGTATATATATATGGCTTTTTTCGGTTTGGTATGATTGTCGACTCTGTGGCCGCTTTGCCTCGATAGTTAAGTGTTGAACCAGTTTCGGTATGATCAAAAATTAAAAAGTACTTTTGGTAGTAGTTTAATTTAATCTATCAATCTCTCATGTAAGAAGTGTCAATTTGTATTTTGTGGTTTCAGTAACCCAGTTTGAAAGCGTAGATATCTATCTACTACTCCTTGATTATATAGTTCCTTGATTTATCATTTTGTTATGATACTAGCTTCTCTCTATTTTGTTTAATTAGTCTTACTGTTTTATATATTAATAATTGACTACAATTACAATTTTTTTTTTCAAAGACGGAGCCTTACACCTTACACATTGTTCTTCTTCTTCGAGAATGTTGTCCAAGACAAGGATTTTACAAAACCCTATTACTTAGTTGTTGACTTTTCGGCTAATAGGAAAAAATATTTTAGTACTTTTAGTGGTGCCTATTTATATCATGTATCTTGGATTATTTACAAGCAGGATCAAGCTCTAGTTTCTTTAGTTGTAGCATATATAGGTGAATGTATGGAGAGTCATCTTAAAAAAAAAAAAAAAAAATTTTAGGTTAACCCAATTATAGAATAGTAAGTTTACGTTAGGTAAGAAACTTGTATATATGATATTTCATATTGACTAGAGCCCTGTTCTTTTGTAAATCGATGCTGTTACGGTCGCAACTATGACATAGAAGAAATAAATCTTGTTGAAATTTGTTAAGTTTCCTTAGTATATAACTTAAAAAACCAATTGGCAATAGGTGAAGAAACCTCGGTCCCTTATATACTGTTCAAGGTCCCTACCAATTTTTGATGTTGGAGTTATCTTACACATACTTTCTAGAGATTAAGGCCTTATGGTCCATTAAACTCTACAATATCCCAATATCCCTCCTCGAGATAATGGCTCTTCTAACCATTAATCTCGCAAGACCACCATCAATCCTAGGGTCGAAGGGCCAAGCCCTTTATGGCAAATCAACGAAACTGTGCAGATCAGGCTCTGATATCATGTTAAGTTTCCTTACCATCTAACTTAAAACCAATTGACAATAGGTGGAGAGGCTTCGGTCCCTTATATATTGTTCAAAGTCCTTTCTAATTTTTGATGTTTGACTTATCTTACATACTTTCTAAAGATTAAAGTCTCATGGTCCATTAAATTCTACAATATCCCAATAAAATTGATTGCAGGTGATATTGCAAGGCTACCATTAGTTACATGTTCCAGTCGTTCCATTCTTTCAGGCCCATTTCAGATGATAATTGTGATCTGCGTCGCTGCGATCATCACTGGGACTGCTCTCCTCTACCTTGCCACACACTTGAATCATAAATTACTTGTATTTGTCACTTTTTCTGGATTGCAGTCGCTGCCGCAGTGATTTACAAAAGAACACGGCCTAGGTATATATGAGTTATAGATCTATATGATCTACCGTACTACTTTTATTTATTTTGATTAGTTTTACCTAAACTTTGATAGAACTTTGTAAGATCATATTTATTGGGCCATATGAGTTCTTACTGAAACATACTAATGTATCTCTTTCTATATATACCACAAAAGACATCAATTATATTTCCTTATATTGTCAGTTGGATTCAAAATTTTCAGTCTAATTTTGAAAGTTAGACATTATTTCGCCAAAGCAAATGATAATAAACAAAACATTAAAAATATAAGAATAATATAAATGAATATAAGAAACAAATTAACTATTGGTTCAAGTTTTAGACTTCAAAACAAACTAGATGATATATTGATTACCATGAATAAAAAATAGATGATGATAATCAGTTTTTTTATACTACAAAAAATAGATGATTATTAATAACCATGAAATTGCAGAAAATATTTGTTTAACAATACAATGGATAAAGTTTCACATCTTGTTTTTCTACAAATGTAAAACATTAGAACTTTAACATCAACAAATAAAAGAACGCTAAATAACAACAAAAAGAAATTTTATTTATACATTAATATTTAACTCCGAATTACAAAGTAAATGCTTTTAAAAAAGAAAATTAAAACTCATTTGAAAGAGAGGGCCTTGTATCCACGCGAGGTCACGTTGCACATTGTTCTTCTTCTTCGATATAATGATGTCCAAAGAAGGATCCTGAGTCACCCTCATTCGTTATCTAGCTTAAAAGTTACTAGAAGAAGATGAAGCAAAATCCAAAGGCAAGACTAGATTCACGTCAATGTTAGGGTCCACATTCAAATCGAAGGTAGGATCCAGATTGAGGTCTATGCTAGGGACCATGTTAAGATCTATGTTAGGATCGCGGTTCAGGTCAAGACCAGCCTCCATGTTGAGATCTAAGTTAGGAATGTGGTTCGGGTCAAAGCCAGGCTCCATGTTGAGATCTAAGTTAGGAACGCAGTTCAGGTCAAAGCCAAGCTCCGTGTTGGGATCTAAGTTAGGAACGCGGTTCAGGTCAAAGCGAAGCTCCATGTTAGGATCGCGGTTCTGATCAAGATTAGGGTCCACGTTCAAGTCTAGATCTACGTTATCATAGAGACGTGGTGTTTTAAATGAGCGAGGTCGTCCTAGAGATGATGTTCCTTGACTGCTTTCTCCTCCCTACAAGAAGAAACAAATTAATATATAGCGATCTTTGTTTTTTGGGGATTGTCAAAACATTTTTCTTAAGTCTTGTCTCATAAACAATGAACGATGTATTTTATGGATTACCTCAAAAGAGTCAATTAAAGATACTGCTTTCCTTTTTCCAGAGCCAGCTTCTTCATTCTCTTCTCCTTTTCGAACTCCAACTTTCTTTTCAGTGCAGTCATAGCAATCCCATTCCTTGGGAACCTTTTTACGTTTTACCTTCATGCAATAACTGCAATAATACGAAATATGACAAAACTTTTTTTTCACAAAGCAAAATATGACAAAATAAAATGCATAGCCAAAAAAATGAAAAATGCATAACGAAATATGACAAAATAAAATGCATAACCAAAAAAAAAAATGACAAAAAACTCATAGTTAAAACCTTACGTATGTTCTGCGCCAACATGGCATGTCTTGCAAATAGCAAGTTTTTTTTTATACCATCCTCGTTCGCCACATGTATCACAGACGACTACCTGAGAAAACATCATTCCATATAACATGATCACATATTCATATCTATGCCATGAGTTCAAGATCTGAGAAACTAATTGAAAAATAAAATAAATATCACTATGTATACTTCTCCCTCGGCCAGGACTATAGCTTCTACAGAAAACGAAGAACGATTTCCCTTATGAGTGCTTGAAACCATAGTTGACGTTATATTTCGTCTCTAAAAGCAAAATGTTGCCTCCCAAATCCCTGAATTTGAAAAAAAAAAAACATTGATGAATTATAAACACCATTAACATGAATCACAATTCAAAACCCAATCATCAAAACGTCTAATTAAACTGAACCAAAGCATGGGAAACTTCAATCGGACTATTTTAACAATCCAATGAAAAAAATAACCATAGATCCAATTAAACTATTGGTTAAAAATTTAAAATCATAATTAGACCGTGCAATGACTCTTGAAAATTATTGTTAACTACGCAAAAACCTTTGAAGACCCTAATATCCAAATTTCTCGTAATAAAGTGCAAGTAGTTAACATTTTAGAAGAGTCTTTTAAGGTCTGAAACGAGAACAATCAAAACAGAAGCCATAATTTCTGAAAAGCATAGACAAAAGGGGAAATCTTTTTATTTTATTTATCTTGGGAGAATACTTACAGAAAAAGAACGATTAAACTCAGAGGTGTGGAGCAAAGAGGAAGAAGACAAGCTACATTTATAGCCATGGAGTCGCGGATCGAACTTCAATTCCTTCCCTTATTGTCATCTTAGTTTACTTGCAAGTTTAAAATTTAATTAACTGCCTTACTTATTTCAGTTCTCAATTTTGGGAAGTATATTTAGTTGTATTTACTTCTTCTTCTATTTATCCTTAATTTTTCACCTTTAATTTTATTTCATAGATTTTACAGGATGCTTACTTGTTAAATTTTAAGTATGTTTGTTTTTATGGCTAGTTCTTTAATATTTTACTAGATCATAGATCATGACCCGTGCTGCTGACAACAAGGGTTGTTGTTTTTTAAGAAAAATAAATATATTATTTTCGTTAATAAGATTGATACAGATTAAACTTTGGCTAAGACATTATGTAAATAAAAATTAACAATGAATAATGATTTGTGATGTAGTCTAGCCAAATCTTGTAACTCCTTCTCAAATATTGTAGGTAAATCTCCCTCTCCAATATATCAATATTTGCATTTTAGTACTCGAGTCTCGAGCTAGTCCCCGAGAAGCCTTGACCCATCATCCTACAAGATTTGAAGTCGTCAAAGACTTTTAGTTCCTGACGTCCGACAAGACCATGCTGCCTAAAACCGTTCAGCATACTCAAATCTAGTTTTGGTTCGCAGATGAGTATTATGAAGAATCACAGAAGTTCTAGTCCCAATTTATCCCAGATAATAATTTTCTGTTTAAGGCTTCGGTAAAATATAACAAAATTACTCCTCTGTTACACACACACCTTCTCTTATTCTTTCTATCTTTCTGTTTTCTTGGAGACTATTTTTCTCCACCCTTTCATCTTATTTGCTATCACTTCACAAAAATTTGATTTAATCTTGTGAAACAGATTTTGTATATGTTATGATATAAACTTTTCAAAACAAACACGAATTATTTGAGAAAAGACTTGTACTTATGTGAAAAAGCATATAGAACATTGATACTACATTAATTCTAGAATATCTTCATTTTTAAGAGACGAAAAATATAATATTTCGTGTTTTCTGTTTATTTATAAGGTTTAAAAATTTGTTTGTACTAAGAGTTAGTTTTTTTAGGTTTAGGGTTTACTATTTGCGTTTTGAGTAAAATAAAACATTACTTGATTATTTTCTATTGGTACTGCCACGTCAATTATTATTCTTATATGGAAATATGATTTAATAAAGACACATTAGTTTTAATTTAAAAGAAATTAAGGTTTAACGCGAATCTATAAATAGAAGAATAAAATAGAAAGAAGAAGGGGGAAATTTCAAAGGGCTAACGATGATCAAGATTCAACATACAATTCACAACAGTCGAGCAACAGTTTTGATTTGATAAACTATAATTTAAAGAGATTCCGTTTGAAGGTTATTCATTAATGAATATATATTATCATGTGAATCTCTAAAACTATTTTGATTAATACCGGTTAAACTTTTTCAAACAACATTTATAGTTTCTTTGTGTATGCGAAAAGATCCTTCGATCAGAGGCCAATGCATCGACAAATGCGCAACAACGACAAGAAATAACAAGTTCACTAGGGAATGTACTGATAGAATGGTGGAGTCATGGAGCGTCGAAGGAGTCAGAATGTTGTGGAGGTCTGGGTTGGAACTTTCGTAATCCATATACATGGGAAAATATTATGGGGTCAAGAAATTTGAAGCGAGGACTTATACCACTTCAAATCCCTCGCCTCAAATGGAGGTGGATGCACTTGTTTGGGCTATTTAGTGCACTGTATGCTTCAATACAACAAATAACTGATGGTTTTCGAAACAGATTACTCCGACGTGGTGAAGATGGTATTTAACCCAGAGAAATGGCCGGCGTTCTTGATTTTTGAAGAAATAGAAAGGTGTAAGAAAACTTTTATTACATTCTCTATCCATCACATACTAAAGACCAAAAATACGAAAGCAAACAAAGTGCATGAAATCTCCTCATAAAACTAAATTTGTTCTTCATGTAGTGAGTAACTATTGAGTTAAATAGTAAGGATAAAATTGAAAAAAATTATAATATATTTGCATTGTAAATGCATAGCGACAAATAATATGCAACAAAATTTTAACTCTAGAATGACAGCTACAAATGAAACCAAACAGAAAAAGTAATATTTTCTCAGAAAACATTAAAACTAAAATAATATTATTAATTTGGAACATAGCCCATTATCAAAAGCTACGGCCCATTCGGCCATTTACACAAAAATTATGGTGACGTGTGTAATGAATGCGGCAAAAGTACAGATGAATCTAATGAACGAACGAAGGTAGTCAAGTCCAAGTGGAACAGTTACTCTCTTTCTTAATTTTAGTGGTCTCAATTAATATACTCATCGTAACCGTTAGATCAACTCTGTATCTATCATCTGACGGTCAAATATTCTCCACTTCAATTTATTACATTACCAAAAATAAAAATAAACAATTTAGAAAATAAAAAATAAATACTGAGAAAAATGAACGATCACCGATTTTTCCATCTCTCCCTCTCTCTCACTAAATGAAGAACAGAGTCTCTCCGGCGAGATTACCGGCGTATTCCGTTAACTTCGCCTGAGAGCTGTCGCGTGTAATTAATGGGTCTTCCTTTGTTGTCTTGTAGTACGACAAGAGTCGCTTTCTCTTCTTCTTCTTCTTCATCAACATCGTCATCTTCGTCTTGGTGTAGTGGAAGCGGTGGATTCAGGAGTAGTAATTGTAGTTCTAGGCGGCTATTCGATTCTCCGGCGAGTTCGAGATCCGAGTTGCATAACCGTAGCAGCGGGAAGAGAAACTCGCGGTTACACGGACTTTCGTTAGAGAAATCGAGGCCTATCAAAGCGTCGTCGTCATCCGCCGGACAGAGCAGCAGCGAGGTGATCGACGATGTTGATGCTGCGTCGGCGGCGCGAGGATTAGCTGTGCCTTCGGGAGATGTAACGTCGGTGGGAGTGGGAGTGGGAGGTTTCAGCGGCAGCGAATTTGTGGGCGGTAGCGGCGGTGGTTTAGCTGGACCTTCAGGAGAGGTAACATCCGTCGGCGAATTTGCCGGTGGAAGCGGCGGAGATTTTAGTGCTTGGGATAAGATCGGTGCTGTTGTTAGGCTGAGTTATGGAATCGGTGAGCCACTCGTTGGTTTGGTTGAGCAATTTCTGAAATTGAAGTTGTGTTTATGGATTTTGATATTGATTTTTGGGGATAAGCAGGAATATACAGTGGGATGGCAGTGGCAGGAAGATTCATATGTGAAGTAGCAGGAATCGATTACACAGGAGGTTTCAATGCTTCTTTAGATGCGATTCTTGCTGGGCTTGGCTATGCTTCTCCACCAATCATGGCTCTTCTCTTCATCCTTGATGTGAGTACTGAGTAGAGATCCCTCTCTCTCTCTCTCTCTCTCTGTCTTTAATGGTGATGAAAGTTTTTGGTGTTTATGGAAATTAGATTTTTGATTGTTGTTCTTGTTCTGTGTTTGGTTTAGGATGAGGTTGTGAAGCTGTCACCACACGCTCGTGCGATTAGGGATGTGGAAGATGAGGAGCTTCGAGGCTTCTTCCATGGAATGTCAGCTTGGCAGGTTGAAGATTCAGTTACAAGGATTTTGTGTTTATTGAATCATTTTGAAGAAGAAACATTCACTGAGCTTTTTTTTTTTTTTTGTGTTCTTTAGTTTATCTTAGTGGTTACTGCAAGTTCGGTTGGAGAAGAGCTCTTTTACCGCGCTGCGTTTCAGGTTTTGGTGGTTTTTTCAACAATCTTCAATTGTTCTTTGTTTTGGTTTCTGTTTATGGTCGGTGAAGCTGGATATTGTTTTTCGACAGGGTGCGTTAGCTGATATATTCATAAGAGGCACAGATCTCATCTCAGATTCTCGTGGAATGGTCGCTTTGGTATGCTTTCTCTCTTCTTGCTCTCGTCTCCTTCATGTGTTCCTTAGTTTCCATATATAAACTTTGAATTTGTGGAAATTTTTGCAGACTGGAATATTGCCTCCATATGTACCGTTTGCTCAAGCATTTGCAGCTGCTATCACAGCCGCTCTCACTGGCTCTCTCTATTACATGGCTGCTTCTCCTAAAGGTTTCTCACTTACTCTTAAAACCCACTAACTTACAAAAACATTTAACCCTCTTTTAACTTGTTTTTGTTTCTCTTACTTAGATCCGACTTATATAATGGCACCGGTCTTGAAAACTCGCTCCGCCCGTGACGAGCTCAAGAAGTTGTTTGCAGCGTGGTATGAGCGAAGGCAAATGAAGAAAATCTACTCTCCTCTGCTCGAAGGGCTTTTGGGTCTATACCTCGGCTTTGAATGGATTCAGGTTTTTTTTTTACTTCTTCTTCTCTTCACGCATTCTTTTATTTCTATATGTACTCAGTTTCTTAATATTGCAGACAAACAATCTTCTTGCTCCTATCATCACACATGGTATATACTCGGCTGTGGTATTGGGGAATGGTCTGTGGAAGCTTCACCATCACCAGCAAAGACTGCGTCTACGGGTCCAGAAGCTTGAAACTCAAGGTGACAACAACAACAGCTCAAGATAGATTAAAAAAAAAAAAGAAGAAGAAAAAACATTACACCCTTTGGTTTAAATTTTGTAAATTGTCCCATGTATTGAGCCGCACATTGACTTTCACAAATAGATAGGAAAGCAAAGTAAAGTGTATAGAAACCATTAGTTAATAAGAGAGAAGCTATGTAAAGCTTTTATTTGAGTAGCTTATTCAAGTTGAGAAATGAGTATATAAGAGAGAAGCTATGTAAAGCTTTTATTTGAGTATACAAAGCTTTTATATGTCTTGCTCAAGTTGAGAAATGATCCTAACGAAGACATCAAAGCCTTGGCACATGTCTGTAAGAAGGCAGTACTCGTTATCTGCATGATATGTATCCATGAGACCTGCAGAAGAAGAGAGATAAAGGATCAAAGACTGAGAAATCCGAAGTAAGGAGATAGAATCTGAGGAGGGTTTTTGTGTTTGTGGTACCATATCCTGAAATTTGCACATCGAAACCTTCATCCTACATAGCACAAGAACAAGATTTGTGGATTTAGAAAGAGTAAGTTGCAGAGACTTCTCAAAGATCAGTCTTCAAGTCTAGTGAGAGTAGGGTTTCTCTAATGGCGTACCTGGAGGTCTCGGATCAGAGGCAACATACCGGTGATCGAGTAAGGCTTCACGTACCCGACAACTTCTTTGGTTGCTTCGCAAAGAACATGATAGCCCCGGGAATCAAGATTGCACGCAACTCCAGCTGATGCTTCATCAAAGCTTAACGTGAGCCTGCAGTGAGACAATTGAGACTTTTTGAGATTGATTTTTTGGGAGGGAAAATCAAATGAGAGTCAAGTAAAAGAGGACAAAAACCAAACCTTCCCCTTAAGTTCTCATCAGGTAAGACGTATTTCGACACAGGACCGCGGGTTGGGAGCTTCTCGATGTTAGTGTTGATGTCGTCTACATATTCTTGCAGCTTCCTCATCACTTCCTTCAAGCTGCAAGAACAAGGGAGATTTTATTAAAGTGTGTCGAAATGACATAGTAGAAACAACTATGGGCAACCAAGTGTGAAGAGACTTACTCATAGAAAGGAGTTAACCTGAAACCAGAAGAAGAGAGAAGAAGTAAGTAAAAAACAACGATGAGACATATCTGTATTCACAACTTTAGAAACATAACCTGACATCACCGGAAACGGTACATTCTCCAGGGATTTGGTTGATTCCGCCTCCAGGATCTGTAAACAACATTTGGAGTCAATACTCATTCTCTCATACAGTATGCTTTACATTCAAAAACTTACAGCTCCATTGTGTTGGCTTCATGGTGGATGGTGTTGCAAAGTCGTAAACTTTTTCTTGTGGGTGAGGCGGATAGTCTCTGTAGAACCGGGATTGGATCTCCTTAAGCCCTTCCATTCCTAACTCCATCGCGTTAATCGCCTGCGCATTAACCGAGTTTGCAGCCTCATCAATCAGAGTCATTATCATTCATTTATAAATTAACCATATACCTTGTGAGGTAAACCACTGTGGAAAAGCTTCCCGGTAGTATGAAGCTTCCACGGAATCTCACCGCCGGTTCCAACACAAGGCTGCTTATCAGCCGAATCAATCCAATACCTTCAAAAGAATACACATTTCAAAAAGCTTTATTCATCTTTTCCGATGTTTCTTTCTGAAAACAAGATTAAAAAAAAGAAGTGAAGGAGACTAACAAGGGTCCGGATTTGAGCTTATCGAGAAGTTTGTCTTTGACCAGCATGTCCACACCAACACCTGGAATGGAAGAGTTCTCTTCGCTGGCGATGAAAACCGCCACCACCGTTGATCTCAACGCCGGTTTAGTCTCCCCTAGTCTCTTCATGAGTTCGGTCACTAGGGCAACGTGACCTAGACAATCTGTAGTCCCACGACCTTGAAGCTTATCGCCATCAATGCTTAACGAGAAAGGATCAAACTCCTATGAACAAAAAACCGATCAAACTCGAGAAAATACAAACATATAATGCAAGTTGCATAATTTTTTGAGTTATCTCAAGAAATGTGTGGGGGTAAAGGTTGCTTACCATATAAAGTTAATGACAAAATGTCAAATAAACTTTACAAAGATAAAAGTACATTAAAATGTGGGGGGTGCATTGCAAAAGTCGCAGTACCACCTTCTAAGAAGGTCATACACACTGGAAAGCTATAATAAGAGTATTCAATTATTTGAGATACGTGAAAAGTTATGGATTGCACTATGGTAAAGAACATGCAGTCTTGAAATGATACAATAAATGAAATTGGATAGCGGACTCAAGAACTCAAAATCCAGAAGTGGATATATATTTACTCTAGGAGGTGCAACAATATCTTGGAAATCTTTCAAACAAACTCTATTGGCAAGATCAACAATGGAATCTGAGTCATCGCTTTAGACAAAGCAGTTGAAGGAGCATAATGGCTTCAAACTTTTTTGGAAGATATTCCAATGTGGGAGGAACCAGTCCCGGCACTACGTGTACACAGTAATAGCTAGCCGGCTATAGCTCGGGCACTGAATAATCTCAAATGAAGTGATCTTAACAGATTATATTTGACTTGAATGATAACCTAGGATCCAAGTGTGTCAAGAGATCAAGTTTTGAAATCATCAAAGGGAATGAGTTTATTGCCTATGAGTTAAAGAGGATGTTTGGTGGATACCCTACCTTCGCAATTGGAGATCCCAAGAGGTTGGTTCAAAGAGAAAACTAAATCAAACAAAATTTGATAAAAGCACTGAAGACTTCAAGTCTCTACCCAGATCCCAAAACGATGAACAATGCTTCCTGTAAGTTAAGGTTAAGCTTTTCTTTTAATGATAACAAGTAGCTATCATATATGTACATAGTATTTACAGGGTACTCTTTATATGAAAGAAGCTTGTAGAAATCACCTAGTGAGTGTGAAATGGAGCCGTTTCTAGGAGAATGAAGATTAAGGCTATGTTCTCCAAGTTCACTCATGATCAACAAGCAAGTTCATGGCCACAATGAAGCCAATAGAGAACTTAGCTCTACGAGAAAATGAAGTTGGGTTATAGCTATTGTCTCGATTTACATAAAAATCCGGGTGGTTTCAAGACATCGTGTTCACCTCCTGACCAAGTAAACCCGATAGTTAATTATTAACAATGAGTAGTTCAAAGCTGAAAAATGCCACTACCACATATACAGTTAATTTTTGTTTATACTCTCAAAAGTTTTTTTTTTCTTTTTTTTTTTTCTTTTTTTATTCATATGAGGATTGTTGGAACCAAAATTTATAAGCCTGTTGGGCTAGGTAAATTTTGAACAAGTGTGAAAAGAAATGAGTTTTAGACAGAGTGAGTTAAAAATTAAACAAGCAAGTGTTGTTACTTGGCATGCAAGTTACTTGGCGATCAAGTTTCGTTGCTTGGTGAACAAGGTTCATTGTTTGGTGTAGGGATGGGCATTCGGTTTTTCGGGTCGTGTTTGGGTCGGTTTCTTTCGGGTTTCGGGTTTTTCGCTTCTAGAAATTTTAGAACCATTCAGGCATTTTTATTTTCGGGTCGGGTTCTGTTCGGTTCCGTCCGGGTTCGCGTTCGGATCGGTTCCGGGTATCCAAACTTTAGTTACAAAAAAATAAAATAAAAATAAAAAATTGTTTAATTTAAATGAAATTTTGTTAAATTTAGCAAAAAAAATATTGAATATTAACAAATATAGATATAAAATTTTGGATTTCTTGAATATTTTGGTTATTTTTATCTAAATATAACTGTTAGATTAGGTTTATAATTGTAATTTTACATATTTGGTTATTTTAAGTCTAAATATAACTAATATTTTTTGGGTATATAATTATATTTTGAATATTTTGGGTATCCATTCGGTTATCGGTTCGGGTCAATTTCTTTTCGGGTATATGAATTTAGGACCTATGCAGGTATTTGTGTCGGTTCGGGTTTGGTTCGGTTCCATTTATTTCGGGTCGAGTTCGGTTCGGTGTTTCGGGTCCAGGTAAAAATGCCCAGGCCTAGTTTGGTGAATTTCTTTACTTGTGAACAAGCTTATTTGTTTGGTGAGCAAGTTGCTTGGTGAACAAGCTTTGTTACTTGGTGAGCAAGTAACTGGGTGAGAAAGTTGTGATTGCTTAGCGACCAAGCTTTAGTTGCTTGCCGAGCAACTTCTCTCATTTCTCATATACTCGGACACACACTCTCATTCACTTAAACACCTCTTTATCCACTTCCCAATAATTCAATTTCTCACATATTTTCTTCTTTTTTTTTTTTTTTTTCTGTATCTCGAGGGTATAACTTAGTTATCTAAGTTCGGAGATTCTATAATCGGATACTGAAATTATAGTCTAAGGTAGTTGTAACTTAGTTGTAGTTGTATCAAATCTCTTTTTTTTTTTTTATGGATTTTCGCGGTCCTACAAGTTGCCCTAATACTAATGGGCACGGATCAAAAACTAGGGAAATGGAATGAACAGAGATTACCCAGTCATCGGGATTCGCGGTGACGACGTCCATATGCATTCCGACGAAAGACAAGATCTTTCCGGGGACTGAGCCTGGGTACTCGACGATGAGATTACCTCTTCCCGATTGATACGCCACATGCTTGATCACCAGAGGACCACCACCAGTTTCCGTGCTGTAAGGACGGAGAGAATCGAGGACGTGGTTCACGATAAGATCCTCTTGCGGGATGAGCTCCGGTGGGTTGTTCTGGACGAACTTTGACTCGCCAATCAGTTTCGATAGAAGAGAAACGAAGGATTCTTTGTTGAGAGAGCCTAAGGATTCGATTATTGCGTTAGAAGACGACGCCATTGTTTTGTTTGTTGAGAGAATGCGGCCAAGTCGCGTTGTCGAAAGTTTTTGACCTTTAAACTTTTTGACCCTTGGAGGAGTTAATCGTGCAAATGGTATAAGAAGAAGATAAGATAGAGGATAAGAAGGAAAGGGATATGTTTGGAGGACAACCCAACCTCTGTTATTAGCGTAATGATAATCCTCCCGCGCACAGAAAAAACATTACCTTTGTATTGAGCCACACATTGACTTTACAAATAGATAGGAAATCAAAGCAAAGTGTATAGAAACCATTAGTTAATAAGATAGAAGCTATGTAAAGCTTTTATTTGAGTATCTTATATGTCTTGTTCAAGTTGAGAAATGATCCTAACGAAGACATCAAAGCCTTGGCACATGTCTGTAAGAAGGCAGTACTCGTTCGCTGCATGATATGTAGCCATGAGACCTGCAGAAGAAGAGAGATAAAAGGATCAAAGACTAAGAAATCCGAAGTAAGGAGATAGAATCTGAGGAGGGTTTTGTGTTTGTGGTACCATATCCTGAAGTTTGCACATCGAAACCTTCATCCTACATAAGACAAGATTTGTGGATTTAGAAAGAGTAAGTTGCAGAGACTTCTCAAAAGATCAGCCTTCAAGTCTAGTGAGAGTAGGGTTTCTCTCTAATGGCTTACCTGAAGGTCTCGGATCAGAGGCAAAGTACCAGTGATCGAGTAAGGCTTCACGTGCCCGACAACTTCTTTGGTTGCTTCGCATAGGACGTGAAAGCCGCGGGAATCAAGATTACACGCAACTCCAGCTGATGCTTCATCAAAGCTTAACGTGAGCCTGCAGTGAGACAATTGAGACTTTTTGAGAGGGACAATTAAATGAGAGTCAAGTAAAAGAGGAAAAAAAACAAACCTTCCCCTTAAGTTCTCTTCAGGTAAGACGTATTTCGAAACAGGACCTCTGGTTGCGAGCTTCTCGATGTTAGCGTTGATGTCGTCTACGTATTCTTGCAGCTTCCTCATCACGTCCTTCACGCTGCAAGAACAAGGAAACTAGTAAAGTGTGTGTAAATGCCATAGAAGAAACAACTACGGACGAAGAGTGAAGAGACTTACTCATAGAAAGGAGTTAACCTGAAACCAGAAGAAGAGAGAAGAAGTAAGTACAAACAACGATGAGACATCATCTCTCGGGTTTTACTGTATTCACAACTTTAGAAACATAACCTGACATCACCGGAAACGGTACATTCTCCAGGGATTTGGTTGATCCCGCCTCCAGGATCTGTAAACAACATTTGGAGTCAATACTCATTCTGTCATACATTAAGCTTTAGATCCAAAACTTACAGCTCCATTGTGTTGGCTTCATGGTGGATGGTGTTGCAAAGCCATAAACTTTCTCTTGTGGGTGAGGCGGAAAGTCTCTGTAGAACCGGGACTGGATCTCCTTAAGCCCTTCCATTCCTAACTCCATCGCGTTAATCGCCTGCGCATTAACCGAGTTTGCAGCTTCATCAATCAGAGTAAACAAACCATTTCCTATATAAAATACCATACCTTGTGAGCTAAACCGCTGTGGAAAAGCTTCCCGGTAAAATGAAGCTTCCACGGAATCATACCGCCGGTTCCAACACAAGGCTGCTTATCAGCCGTATCAATCCAATACCTTCAAAAGAATACACATTTCAAAAAGCTTTATTCATCTTTCCGATGTTTCTTTCTGAAAACAAGATTAAAAAAAAAAGAAGTGAAGGAGACTAACAAGGGTCCGGATTTGAGCTTATCGAGAAGTTTGTCTTTGACCAGCATGTCTACACCAACACCTGGAATGGAAGAGTTCTCTTCGCTGGCGATGAAAACCGCCACCACCGTTGATCCCAACGCCGGTTTAGTCTCCCCGAGTCTCTTCATGAGTTCGGTCACAAGAGCAACGTGACCTAGACAATCTGTAGTCCCACGACCTCGAAGCTTATCGCCATCAATGCTTAACGAGAAAGGATCAAACTCCTGTAGAGATCCGAAATTGAAGATTCCAATGTCACAGTAGTTGAAATTCAGAAACCGAGTAAACACTAAGAGTACAGAGAGGAGAGGACGATTTGAAATTTGGATCGATTCGCATCGGTTCTTCGGAAATTAACCAGAACCCAATATCGAAAGTTGCCCTAATTCTAATGGGCAATGATCAAAAACTACGGAAATGGAATGAACAGAGATTACCCAGTCATCGGGATTCGCGGTGACGACGTCCATATGCATTCCGACGAAGGACAAGATCTTTCCGGGGACTGACCCTGGGTACTCGACGATGAGATTGCCTCTTCCCGAGTGATACGCCACATGATTGATCAGCAGAGGACCACCACCAGTTTCCGTGCTGTAAGGACGGAGAGAATCGAGGACGTGGTTCACGATTCGATCCTCTTGCGGGATGAGCTCCGGTGGGTTGTTCTGGACGAACTTTGACTCGCCGATCAGTTTCGATAGAAGAGAAACGAAGGATTCTTTGTTGAGGGAGCCGAAGGATTCGATCATTGCGTTAGAAGACGACGCCATTGTTTTGCCTGTTGTGAGAGTGCGGCCAAGTCGTGTTGTCGAAAGTTTGACCTTTTAACTTTTAACCACTATACGTGTTACGACGTCTAAAGATTTAACAGAAAACAAATATAGTGTGTGTTTGATTGGTAACACGGGTTGCGTATAGTAGTAAGAAAAGAAAGTTATTATGGTCGTCGTCATTGGTAATTTGGCTTTGAAAGATGAGGACTTTAGAAATATTTTAAATTTTTTAAAGTTATATTTTAATCAATCACACTTTCTGAGTTTTAAGTCTTAAAAGTCATTAACTGCCTCTTTAAATTTCTCATAGCCCTCTTTCTTTTATTCTTCACAAATCATTGAGTTATTTCAAAACCCAGAAAACATGATTTTTTGTCAAGGTTTAGGGTTTGAGCACTCATTCCGTGGTGATGCAGTAGGACAAAGTGGTGGAATTTGGTTAATATGGAGACATGGGATTGGGGATGTAGTGATTGTACACTCACCGGAGCGGTTTATTCATGCAACAGTGTCGAAAAATTCAGAGGTGGTACATGTTGCCGTGGTGTTACACCAGCTGCTCTAGCTTTGGGATCTGTTACAGCTGCTCTATGTGTTGTGAGTAAACGTGATCCTTTTTACTACTTCTTCTCTGTTTTTGTGATAAAGCTCAGTTTGATTCATATCTCGTAATGATGGTTCATTTTCAGTCTAGCTGATTGAGATGGATTTTCAGTCTCAAGAAACGAGTGCTTATCTCAATGTTCGGAGAAGTGAGTATATGAACGAGGAAGATATTCATATTGAGCTTGATGAGGGTGATACTCAGATTTGGTTTGATGAGGCAGTGTCAGAAACAGAAGCAACAGAAGGTCTGGAACATAGTGAAACTCATACAACTCAAGCAACTCGAGCTGTGCGTAAGAGACGCAAAACGTCACATGTTTGGAAGGATTTTGAGCCTGTTGGGGTTGAAGCAGATGGCAAAGAAAGAAGCAAGTGTATCCATTGTCATACCAAGTTTGTCACTAATTCTAAAACCCATGGAACACATCATCTGATACGGCATTTAGATAGGATGAAGTTGAAGTTGCTTGAGAAAGCTTATGAAGTAGTGGATCCCTTTACTTCTAAGTTGAAAATCAAATAACTTGAAGACAATTTGACTTTGCTCTACAAGGATTATCTTGCAAGGGCTTGTCCTAGTTAAGGCGTTTCAACAACACCAACTCCACAAGAGTTAGTCACTGAATCTCCACTTGAAGATGATGACTTTGATATTGTAAGTATTCCTCTTTTAACTTAAGGTGATGTCTTGTCCAATTATCTTATGCAATGATTATGAATGTATTTGTTCCTGTTTTTCTGGTTGGTTTGATTTCATAATCTCAGGATATTTTTGAGCTTGAAAGAAGCATCGGAATTGGTGAGAGCAACACAAAGACACATTTGGATCTTTATTTGGAGGAGCCAAGGCTAGAAAGAGCAGCTTTTCCAAACTTTGATATCTTAGGCTATTGGAAAGATAATCAGCACCGATTTGGTGATTTAGCAATGATGGCTCATGATTTACTAACCACAATTACTACCGTAGCTTCAGAATCGGCCTTCAGCATTGGATCTCGAGTCTTAACTCCATATAGAAACCGGTTACTTCCTGATAATGTTCAAGCTCTACTATGTACACGAAACTGGTTAAGAGGTTTTGATGAATATGAAGGTAAACTTTACTTTGTTTCAATTGTTTGATTTTGCTCGAATATGAAGGTTGTGCTCTGATGTCTGAGCCTTGTAGGTACCATAGACTAGAACCATGGCGAGAGGTTCAATATCAGGAGACTCAATGGCAAGAGGTTCAATATCAGGAGACTCAAGCATGCCATAAAACAACAAAATTTTACATAAACTTAGTGTTTGCTTTACTTTTTAGGCTTTCTTCTTATTTTATTTTGTGTGTTTGAGAGCGTTAAAAACTTTTTGAATCTTTGTTCGAAACTTTTTTTTTTCAACTGTTCACGGGCCTAAATGGGCCTATACGGGCCTGTATAATTTTAATGGGTCTAAACAGATGGGCCTAAACGGGCTAATAAATTAAAAGGGTCTAAACGGGCTTCTCTATAAACGGGCTGGGTCTAAACGGGATGGGCCTAAATGGGCCGGGTCAGCCCGAAATCACATCCCTAGTGGTGTACGCAACCCTTTGGGCTCAGTTAAAAGAGTTGATTGGTGGGGTGAACTGGTGGGAATGGACGTCTCTCAGTAGATTCATTAGAGTTTGGAGATTGGATAAATGAGATGCTACTCATAGATATGGGCTTCAAGGGCAATCAATTTACCTGGAAGAGAGGTAAAGAAGAGAGGTTTTTTTATCGCAAAGAGGCTGGATAGGGTCTTGTGCTGTGCTCATGCAAGGTTAAAATGGCAAGAAGCAACAGTGACATACTTACCGTTCTTATCCTCTGACCACGCGGCGTTGTACCTTCAATTAGCTCTGATGGTGAAGGGTAATGCTAAACGGAGACCATTTCGCTTTGAAGCAGCTTGGTTGAACCATGAGAGTTTTAAGGAGCTCCTCTCGGCATCATGGGATCCGCAAATTGATACAAGGAGTGCCTTGCGTAAGTTGAAGAGGGTATTAAGGAAGTGGATCAAAGAAGTATTTGGTGATGTTAAACAATGTAAATTGAAAAGCTGGTGAAGGAGATCACGGAGGTGCAGAATGAACTCGAACCGAACCAGACGGATGGCTTGATTCAGAAGGAGATGAAATTACTTAAGGAATTTGATAGTGTTCTGGAGCAAGAGGAGTTGATATGGTTTCAAAAGTCTAGAGAAAAGTGGGTAGTCAATGGTGATAGGTCACCACTTTCTTTCATACAATAGTTTCATTCATACCCAAATATTAGAAGAGACAATTGTGGTGTTACTTAAATTCTAATATATATAATAATGATCGAAGATTATGTGAATCTTTCCTTTCTTTCTCTCTTTTAGTTAATGATCGATTTACACAGTATAATGGCCCGTTCTAGAGAATAAAATTAGGTCAGATCCAAAACGGATCAGTCTAGTATGCCTGATCCAAGTTGTAAGTAAATTGTGCAGGTCTATGTCAAAAATGGTTCTATAACATTTTTTGTATATAAACAAAAATGGCTTCCACCATATTATCTTGGTATCCGACATGGTAATATCATAATTATAATATTGTAATTTATTTATTTAAATACCATATTAGATTACTATATCTGACCCAAAAAAGTTTTACTATGTACATACACAATATATATATATATA
>OVBJ01002024.1:4692-21388 GCA_900406535.1 Noccaea bulbosa
ATATAGGCCGTACGTACCATTTGACAAGGAAGCATTCGCCAGAAGGTGACTCGACCCAGTGATCCTCCCTGGTATAGGAATCAAACTGTTTCCATCGGGGGCGATGCATATGGGGAAGGTCGTGCAAGACCAACTCATGGAACTTAGGGTTGCTGTCTTTCTTGAAGTTGAGATCCCATGAGCATAAGTAGTTGCTTCCAGGAACAGGCAAGTAGAATCTTTTGTCTTTCTTTGAAAACATTAGGCTTGAGTACTCCCACGAATCGAAAGGTACTGAGATGTTAGTCCAACGCAAGTCACGTCGTGGCCTACAGAGACTCAGCTGTTTACCCAAGAACTTGATGCCGACGACCCAATCTTTGTCATCATACGGCTCTGGAGAAGAGGACATTGCCACGTTGCACATGACTTGGGTTTGGCAATTTGGAAGACGAGTAAACGGAGGCAGAGGAATCGTCTCTGGTTTTGACTCGGACGCAAAGGGGTTTAGAAAGTCGCTGATAACTACCGAGCCATCTTTCTTATTTGAGAAAAAACCCCATCCATGAGAAGCTCCGACCAACTGCGACTCGTAAAGCTCTTTGGGATATGTTTTCTTCGGGGATCTAACTAAATGTAGCCTTGACACGTCGTACAACAGAACTTCTCCGACGTTTCCGCCGTCTGGGGAAGGTTCCACTGTGCTGCATATCGAAGCACACGGGCCAGTCCGTGACGAAGAAAACGAACGAACGCTCCTCTTGTGAATCTGCCAATTGTACAAGATCAAAGCCAATTAGGCTAAATCCTCTTCTCTAAGCATATAAAGCAATCTCAACACTCGATTTTCTTCGGTTACAGACAGAACAAAATAGTCCATTAATCCTAACAAAAAATAAAAATAAATAAAAAGCTTACAAAGGGAGAGAGCTTGGAGAGAAGCCGAGACATGTTGTTTGCAGATACCAGTACCACCAACAAAACCAAAATCAAGTTGATGTATTATTATTTGGAGTCTCTTTCATTAAAAGAGATATAATATAGCGTGGGTACCAAGCTTTTCTTTCTCGTGAATTTGTTTTGTTTTTGGAATCTTGCCATGATGAGCTCGTCGCTATTAACAGAAACATTCCTTTTTCTATTTTTTGTTCCTTCTATATATATATATTTTTTTTTTTGTCAAATGTTCCTTCTATATTTTGCATCNAACATTCCTCTTCTTTTCCACTTTTCTATTTTTTTGTTCCTTCTATATTTTATATCCACAATTATTGCAAAAGATATACTTCCTCTGTTTGGATGTATCTGGATGTATCTGGATGTGTTTTGAGTTCAGATACATCCAAATAATGTATAGATGCATTTTTCTTTAAACATCAACTATTAAGGAACAGAGGGAGTATTAATTAACTTTGGATTTTGGTTAGGGTCTAGGATTTAAATTTTGTCCACTGGTTTTTTTTTTTATTTTCATAGGTTTGACTAATCAATGTTAAGAACCAGTCCACTGATTTTTGCCATTTGGTGTCTAGGCAAATGGTGTCGCCAGGTCGACAACTCGACATCCATTGGCCATATACAATATGTTTTGTGAAAATTTGCAAAATGATTTCGTATACTTATATACCCTTGTTGTTAGTGGGTCGACTCAATAATGTTATTGTAAAGCCTCAACTGGCCCATTAAAACCTCCGAAAGGAACCAGGACTTTTTGTTAAGTTTGTAGAAATTGGAAAAGGTATTATTTCAGTTGGAATATGACTCTTTTCATAGATATGGATATGGATTTTATCGGATTACACTTTTTCACAGTGCTGTTCTAACCGAATCGGTAAATCAAAATAGATCGTCCTTTCGGGGTTATTAGTTTATCGGATCTACCCAGGTTATGATTTTTTTTGTAACACCCCAATTCCACGATATGGGCCCATTTTCAGTATATGAATGTATGAACCCCAAATCCATCTTGGTCTTTAATATTCGGTGACGTGTTGTTATGCTACCACAGGATAATATCATGATCTCTTCGTGGAGGAGTTGGTAAAAACCCTATTTTCATCAAATCTCAAGTAGCCACCATCTAGAGAGAGAGAGAACGAGAAAGAGAAAGAAAAGAGTCCATTGTTGATGGCTTGGTGTTGTCGCTACCCATCGTTGACGTTGTTGACCTCGTGATGGTGTGTGTCGTTAGTGTGTTTAAAGGAGAAAGGAGAGATCATAGTGGAGATTAGTTTGTATGGAGTGAAAGCAAAATCGTTTATGAGGTGAAAAAGAAGAGACATTAATGCTCACGGGAAGAAGAGATCGGAGACGTCACGGGAGAATTCAAGGAGACATCACCGCAAAGGAAAAGTATTGGAAAGGGGAGATTTGATTCGGGGCTATAAAGAGAAGAGGAAACAGAGCAGATCAAAGCAGAGACCAGAGGAAAACAGAGGTGGAGAAGTGAAGAAGAAGAAGAAGAGAGCAAACAAAGAAAATAAGTGTTGATGAGGTGACTTTGGACGCTTACCGTTGGCACATGAGATGTCGGTTTGGTGCACAGACGGTCTAGTCGTGTTCTAAATAAACCCACAAGTCCATACAAGTCAAGTCGGAACCCTAGTTCCACCGGAGGTGCATTTTGGAGGCGTTGCTTTCTAGCCAAGACATTGATGAGAAACCTGCAATTTATTCTCAGGAAAACAGTGTGTGTAAAGCATACTTTGGAGGAAGAGTCCGGCCGGATTAAAATGATTTAGACCACTATTAAGATGTCTCTGGAAAGAAGACATTTTGAGGAATTCACATGAGAAAACGGTTCATCAATCAGAGTTATAACTCATCCAGAAATTGCATTACAAGTTGGCCCGAAATCATCAAAGTGTGAGATTTCCAGAAAAACAGTTTCGCTGCAGCTTTTTGAAAGGATCGTTTGGAAGCTTAAATGAAGTCAGATCGAGCTGATATTTTGTATCTGGAATGGTGACATAATTGGAGTTCATAATCAACGGTGGGATTGAAAAGATAACGGTCAGTTTGTTATTTATTCGTGTCTTTCCGAAGCTGTTGGTACAGTGAGAAGCAGTATGACATGTCTGACGATTTGTAATGTTTGGTTGGGCATATGAGCTCGGATTGAGCTCATTTCTGGCAGGATCATTCTAGACTCAAGTATCTAGATCCCAGTTGAAGGATAGCTGGTCTGGAGTTAAAGAACATGGGAAAACGTGATGATGAAGTGGAGACAACGAATCTGTCCAAAGAAGGAGTATGGAAAACAAGGTGTTTGTCTTCGAAGTGGCTAAGGTGAGGGTGTGATCTGTGGAAGCATACTTTATATTTCTTTTGTTATGTTACGTGATTCATGGCATGTAGGCTTAGATATGTTTGATAGACGTAGGTTCTATGATTATAATGATATAAACTGTTAAACGTATTGTATGAAATAATATGAAGAATTGGATAAGATGTGATGATACGATATGATATGATGTTGTGATGTCATGACATGTATGTTATAATATGATATGATATGTATGTATGAATAAGAGAGGAAGAATCGAGCTACGGGCCTTCCCTCGAAACTGGACTGTGATGGGGCCGACGTGCTTACACGCAGGTCATGAACGGCTGACGAGCCCGGTATGGGAGTGTCTGGGTACAAAGGCCAGCCTCCACAGCATGGGGTTCATATGGCTATCACGAGGATAGTGCACCATCAAAAAGAGATGGATGAACCTAAGGATGTATGTTTATCTTGCATTATAGCAAGAATATGTTATGTATGTTATAGCTTGACATGAAGGCATGCTATATGATTGCTAGTGTCTAGGTTTATGTGTTTTGATGATTGTGGTATAATATTGGAAATGTTTATTATGTTTTCAGTTGTGAGATATGATCTCCTCACTGAGTAATTCATTACTCACCCCCTCCTTTTTCCCTTTTCAGTGTTTGCAGGTGTGTTTAAAGTTAGGGCGCGAGACCGATGGTTCAAGTAAAATGTTTTAAAAAGGTTTTTTTTTATGAGACGACTTGACGTCTTGGCCTAGCTAGTCAGGTCGTGGCGTTACATTTTTCCTTTCAAATCTTTGAAAATCCTCGTTTTCTTGCAATGGTTTAAACTACGCATGATATATAAATATTTAATCTAAATATTTTTAAAGTTTCTATAATCACAATTTCTAAAAATTGTCATATGTTGTCACTGAAAATCATTGGCATGTGTTTTTTCCTTTTCCTTTCATACATTTATTTTTTCACTTCTTACTCTTAATTTATCATTTTCTTTTCGTTTTTTCTCTGTTTTGATTTTTTAATTAAAGCCAATTTTAAACATATTTAAAATAAAATAATCGTATATGATTCTCATTTAAGTATTTGGTTTTAAAATAAAAATATATAATAGCAAATCATAATAATATTTTCTCATATTTTTATTTTTATTTATGGTTCACATATATTTTGCTTATGTTATACTTATAATCTGCTTATGTTGTACTTATGATTCACATATAATTTTCTAATAAATTTCTTATGTTATACATAATAAAATCAAGAATAAGCTCTTTTTACATTTAAATTTGTAAAGGAATTCATAAATCTGACATTGGAGCTGAAGCCACCCTAGGACAAGAGCCAAGAGGTATAAGTATATGAAATCTACTTTCAGTTTTCTAAAATATTTACCTAATTGTAAATTGAACCGATGCAAACCATTTTTTTCAGTTTTAAATTTGAACTAATAAGAAATTATTTGAAAAGTACAAAAACTTCTATACCTAGTTATTCAAATCAAACTATTATTTTGTTCAACCAAACCAAATTCACCAAAAATTATTTTAAATCTAAGATTTTTATTAGACAAAAACACTTTTAGATATACAAAATGCATGTTATGAATTGAAATTAACTGATACTTATTATTTTGTCATAATATTTATAGTAATTCAAACCGAACTCAAACTTAAATCAAATCTATTTTTTTCTTTCGAAACCAAATACTTGAATCCAACTAAGTCTAAAAATCAAGTATATATGAATATATTAACAATAATATTTTGAACATGATCATTTTTATTTAATATACTAGAAATAATTTGGGGAATACATTATGTTTTGGGAGGTTTAAAGCACCCGCCACCAAAGATTTATGGAGCTAAAGTGACGATGAACGTGTGGCAGCCTAACGTAGAACAAAGTTACTGAGTTCAGTATTGCCGCAGGCTGGCAGATTATATAAGGACTACCAACCAAGATTATTTATATTCTGGACGGTATGTTAATTTCAATTTGCCTTTTTTACTGTTGACAAACAATAATATTAAGTCCTAAAGATACAATTCTTAGATTAACAAATAATACTTGAATTCATTTGAATTTGTTACAAGATATTGATTTATAATTTATATTAGATAAATTGGAAAGGATTCAAAGACATATTGATTTATGTTTGTTATATGTATATGCAACCTTAAATTTGATTATTTAATTTGTAAAATTATTGATTTATTAATTATCATGAATTACATTCATCATCTGATTTTAATTATTCTAACAGGCTATATAAAACTTTATGATGAGATTTCTCTTTTTTTTTTTTAGTTTTATAAATAAAAATAGGAATATATATTTAGTGCACTAGATAGGCTAAATTAGTTAGAATTAGAATCCAAATAACTTTATAACTTTTATTAAGCTGCAACCATGTTGGTACAATGTGTTTTTCTTTTCTTTTTAATTTATTAAAAAATTATGGTTGTTAAAATTAGAAATATTAGTTGATATTAGCACGTTCACGTTCACGTTCATAATACACAAACACGTAGGATGCATTGGTTGGCATGGCGAAAATTATACCGTCATAAAAGTGAGGGGGGGATTGGGGTTTAGGGTTATTGAGGATTTTAATACGGCTTTACTAGCCAAGCAGTTATGGCGTCTTCTGGACAACCCGGATTCGCTTTTTGCCAAGGTTTACAAGGGGAGGTATTATCGGAATTCTACACCCTTGAATCCAATACGATTTTACTCACCGTCATATGGATGGCAGAGTATCGTCTCTGCTCGACCTCTGGTTCACAAAGAGGTTATTAAGAGAGTTGGTTCAGGATCTTCTATCTCTGTATGGTATGATCCCTAGATTTCTGACTCTTGCCCGAGGTCAGCTATCTGTAAAGGAGTTAATTACTATCCCCAACTGATGGAGGATCAATTAATTAATTCTCAGACATCAACGTGGAATCTACCACTATTGCAACAACTGTTCGAGAGTGCCGAAATCGCTCGTATAAGTGGGATTACAATTACAACCGGTCACAAACTGGATACTTATGGATGGTACTATACCAAAACAGGTCGTTACACGGTTAAATCGGGTTACAACATCTTACAAACACTTGCGGAAAATGAGGTCTTGCCAACATTTGGACCAGATGTCCATCGTTTGCAAGCAAATGCCTGGAAAGTAAATTGTACTACAAAGCTACAACATTTTATATGGCAGATTATCACTGGTTGTTTATCGGTGGGTGCACGATTATGTAGTCGAGGAATGCGAGTGGATCCGCAGTGTGTTAGATGTGGAATAGGAAATGAGACAATAAATCATATGTTGTTTGAATGTCCTCCGGCTCGACAGGCCTGGGCTTTATCCCCACTTCATACCCCTCCACAATATTTTCCTACGGAAGCGATATTCATCAATATGGCCCATCTTTTCTGGAATCTTCCAGATAATGATGATATGCAAATATATCCATGGTTACTTTGGTTTATTTGGAAAGCCCGAAATTATAAAGTTTTTTCTAATGATGACCAGGACCCGAGAGACGTACTTCAATCAGCGGTAACAGAGGCCCGTGCATGGGCTTCGGCCCAGACGGTTGAAAATATGGCGCCAAGACAGCCTCCATCACATATGCATCCCTCACTGCCCGGAGAGTGGTGCCAAATAGATGGGGCATGGAAAGAGACGGAGAGTCGAGCGGGTCTGGGATGGTATAATTTGGATCCAGATTCGGGAACAGTTCTGGTCGGTGCTAGTAATCTTCGGCGGGGTTTATCTCCATTGCAAACAGAATTGGAAGCTTTGGTTTGGGCTATGCAAAGTATGCTGGTCCACGGAAAACGGCGTATTAATTTTTAAACGGATTGTACTGACTTGGTGAAGATGGTGTCCAAACCTAACGAGTGGTCGGCGTTTGAGATTCTGCTTGAAGAAGTGGAGAAGTGTAGGAGAAAGTTTCACGCGTTCTCCCTAACCCATATCCCAAGGATGAAGAACACGAAGGCAGACAAGCTAGCACAGTGTGCTCGAGACCAGCCTTATGATGTGCATTATGTAAACTCTGTTCCACCGGTCTTCGAACCGATTTAGGAACATAAGCTGTCGACAAAAAAAAAAAAAACAATATATATATATATATATTTTATATGTTTTCTTTCGACAAACCTAAGGTTTGGATTTGATAGATTGATTATGGCATTTTAAATTTATATAATTAAGAAAATTGTTATATGTGATTTAACTTTTAAAACAATTATTGTTAAAATTCTAACTTTGCTGTTTACCAATGTTTTTAATTTGGTTATAGTTAAATAACGGTTATGATTAATAAATTTTAATCATACTGTAATTAATAAATTTTTATGGTTAACTGTTGTGATTTTTAACCGTTTTAGGTTTAAAAACTTTTCAAGCACGAATATGGTTAGATTGTGATAATGCCAAATATAATCTGTATTATTATTTGCGAAGTGATTTTGGATAGTGGAGCTCTCTCATTCACTCTTATAAAGATAACTATACTATTATTTGCTAAGTTATTATGGAGAATGGAGCTCTCTCATTCACTATCACAAAGATAATGATATAAATAATTTTAATAAAATTTTTAATTAGTTTTGTAATTATCTAACTTTAATGAAATTGCTTAATTATTTTTTATATTATCGTTTAAGTAATTTTTATTAATATTTTTTAATGAAATCACATAATTAATATACTGCCATAATTGATAAAATTATTAAATTTTATTAATTTCAAACACTTCTGCCATATCAAATTGTTCTCTTCTTCTTCATATAAGATATTTGATTTGATTGGATCCTCAAGGATCACTAATTTGACAAATTTCGTAGTTTATTCTCGATGACAAGTTTTGTAAGCTGTGTGTGTCCATCTTGAGAGATGCATATGATTTCTGATTGATTTAGATTATCTCGCGCATTCACTCTCACAAAGATAATGATATAAATAATTTAATGATTTTTAAATTAGTCTTGTAATGATCTAACTTTCATGAAATTGTTTAATTAGTTTTATATTATCGTTTAATTAATTTTTATTAATATTTTTTAATGAAATCACTTAATTAATCTGCTGCCATAATTGATAAAATTATTTAATTTTATTATTTTCAAACCCTAATGATGTTATTTAATGGATTTACATTCGACACTTTGGCCATATCAAATTGTTCTCTTCTTCTTCATATATATAAGAGATTGATTTGATTGGATCCTCAATGATCTCTAATTTGACAAGTTTCATAGTTTTTTCTCGATGACAAGTTTTCTAAGTTGTGTGTCCATCTTGAGAGATGCATATGATTTCTGATTGATTTAGATTATCTCGCGCATTCACTCTCACAAAGATAATGATATAAATAATTTTAATGAATTTTTTAATTAGTCTTGTAATTATCTAACTTTCATGAAACGGCTTAATTAGTTTTATATTATCGTTTAATTAATTTTTTATTAATATTTTTTTAATGAAATCACATAATTAATCTGTCCCCATAATTGATAAAATTATAAAATTTTATTAACTTCAAACCCTAATGATGTTATTTAATGGATTTAGATTCGACACTTCGTTCATATCAAATTGTTCTCTTCTTCTTCATATAAGAGATTTGATAATTGATTGGATCCTCAAAGATCTCTAATTTGACAAGTTTCGTAGTTTCTTCTCGATGACAAGTTTTATAAGCTGTGTGTGTCCATCTTGAGAGATACATATGATTTCTGATTAATTTATATTATCTCACGGATGAATTGTTTATATATGTGATTGCTTCTAACTTTTGGATTGGTCAAAGTGTGGTTTTAACTTTTTTTATTATATGATCATTACGATCATTTCGGTCATTAGTTCTTCAAGGCTTATGGAGTTAAGTAATTAAGATCAACTTGGTGATGCCAAAAGCCTACAGAACATTCTTTTTGGCATGTTTGAGGCAATTGAAAAGTATGCTCTATCATTGGGATTAACTACAGTTCCATTGATATTAAGAAATAGTTCCATCAATATTAAGAAACTATGGTGTCTATAGGTTATTGAAAGGTTTTGGTTTTTATTTGATAGATTAAGAAGTAAATGCCCACCACTCTCTTTTCTCACCGTCTTTCTAGCTTTCACCCACTCCCACTTTTCAATGAGTAAAGTCGAAGATAATATTTTAGTAATGGTGAGTCTCTCTCTTTGTCTCAGATACTTTTTATTAATTTCTGGAATCAAATTCTCCGGCTTCTAATAGGATTCTTACGCACAAATTCAATGAATTTTTTATATAAAACAATTTAGTTAGGGAGGTTTTGGTTGGATTTGTGTGTGTGTTTCTCTATAATTTTGTCTCAGGCGCATTGAATGATTCAAAAGATTATTTCACAAACTCTCCATATTAGTTTTGGTTCTACATGTACTTTGATTAAGTTAAGATGCCTTTTTGATAATAAATTAGATATTTCTGAGTTTCTATTATAGTTAGGTAATGTTTGGGGATAAGCCTTTTTAGAAAGCATAGGAAATACGAAGAAGAATAAGAGCTGTGTCTGTTACCGAGTAGAGTTCAAGAACTTGGAATGGGATTAATTAACTGATAGATATGAGAAGCAAGAATAAAGGAGAGCCAAGTTTCAGAAAATGACTAAGTTGCATAGGCTATTTATAACAATTCTAGAAAAATCAAATTTTCCTTAAACAAATCTAGAATTATTGTAATTGTAATTGTGTTAGATTTAGATTGTCTATCTACAATAATGTAGTTTCAAATAATATCAATTTCATTTTAATACTAAATTGAATAAAATCAATTATTTTAGTATAGTATCGAAGAAGAGGGACGAGAAAGCCATTTCATAAAACAGAGAGTTTCGGAACATATATTCAGTGGGAACAAATAGTAATTTATGTTTCGCTTACCAATCACAACAATGTAATTTCGAATCCAAAAGGTCAATCTAAGTTTCAGGGTTCATATTAGTTATTATATGATCGGACGAAAATGTTCTTTATCTCGCATGTGATTTGATAAATAACTGAAAATATTAGAAACCATCTAGTTCACAATGTTTATCAAAGACTAGACTTATACAGTCTACGTAGTAGTATTCAATCCTAGCCGTTGAAAACGTATATTAAGGTATCCGATGGAAACCTATATCCAAGTCCCAAATGGCAAATAATCTGACAACGTCAAGTATTTAGAATTCAAAGATGGAGAGAGGTAGACATCCAATCTTGGTTCTGTTGAGGAATTGCTTACCATCTGTTCCTCCTTCTACATCTGTCTCTGAACCAGACGTCTTTCTTTGGAAAACCGACCCCACTTCCCAACCATGTCGTTTCTCTACGACTAAGACTTGGAGCTCCTTGCATCCTTCTCCTGCTTCTGTACCGTGGTACAAGTCAATTTGGTTTACTAATCACATTCCAAAGCATGCGTTTAATCTATGGGTGGCTGTCCAAGATCGCTTACCCACTAGAGACCGACTTTGTAGTTGGGGTCTTAATGTTCCGGTTAACTGCCTCCTCTGCGGAGATGACGCCGAAACAAGATCCCACATCTTCTTCACATGTGCCTACTCATCTCAAGTTTGGACTTCCTTCTTTACCCATCAAGATCTTAATCCACCTTTGGATTTTGACTCAGTAATCTCTTGGGTCAAATCTAGTCACTCCCTGCCTAATCTTAGGTTGATATGCAAGCTCATTCTTCACGCTGTTGTCTATTTCCTTTGGAAGGAGCGTAATTATAGACTTCATTCCTCCACACCCAAGGTTTCCCAATCGTTGGTTAAAGAAATACAATTGCTCTTGCGTGCAAAGCTCGCTGGACTAGATAGATCCTCAGCCTTAGCTGGGTCATCAAGGGTATCGTCTTCTACCCTTCTCTACTCTTGGTTCGAGTACATCCAAAGATAGCTTCTCTCTTTACCGGTCATGCTTCATACGAGTTATGTTTCTTATATTATTATTTTTGGGTTTTCTTTAAGTATTCAAATGATATCTCGTTTCGGGAAGATGAATAAAAATTTTAAAAAAAAAGACCCACTCGACGTCTCAACGTTCCAAGGCTTTATTCAGAATCTCGAGATGTCAAAATATGTACGTATAGTCTGGTTTAAATTAATTTGTGTTCTGGTTTGGTTTAATTTGTATAAATATATTTGTTGTGTAATGTAAAACCATCAATTAATATTCAAACTAGCTAGTATAATGCATATTGTTGGGGAAAACTATTTATGCCATGAAATATGTTCGAACGTACTTATTGGATTCATCGGATGATTGAGACATTGAGTTTGTCCATCAAAAAACGTCCTCTTTACTGGACTGTTAGTCTGTTACTTGTTAGTTACCGCCATAAGGTTCGACCGTTGAAGAGAACCATTAAGTACTTGTACTCGGGTTTTGTTACTCGGCGACCAATTGGAATTTTTTATTTTTCATTCTTGAAACAATATATAATCGATAGCTTCTAAAATGCAAAAATAGATTTGTTTGTTTTTTTTTTTTTTTTTTTTTTTTTTTTTAAAANAATAGATTTGTTTCGACGCCTAAATCATAACAAAATGAAGTAGGAGAAGAGTCCGACTTATAATTAGCCATTTTAGTTACAATAAATTTGAATATGGTATTAGGGCGCATGAGCTCTTGTAATAAAATGAAATCTCGGACTCTTCTTCTACTTCATTCTTTTTTTTTTTTTTTTGGCTTAGTCATACCAGATTTCAGATTTGTAATAAAAAAACAAAAAGAGTAAAATTAGGTTTGTCGCAATTAAGAGGTGGAACTTTTGTTGTACAAATTGATTCTCCGGTTAATCTCTTTCTCCAACTCTTCTTTTCCTCCCACTTCTTCCACTTCCTGCACCATTCCCAAAAACCAAACCATACAAACAAACACAAACCAGTTCACAAAAATATAATTACAATTATATATTCATTTATCACTAGCAATCTCTTATTGTACATGGGTTTAAAGTTCTTGCCTTGGGTCCAAGAAACAGCCCATATGGTACACCCTTGAATTTGTCTGTGTGGTGTAGCTGAAAACAAACCATATCGATGATAAGTATTCTAAAGTCTATAGTAATTATTACTTTAATTAAGACCGTGGGATTAGGGTATAAAACCTGGTGAGCGGCGGCGACCTTTCGGAAGTAAGGGACGTTTGCAATGGGACCCACAGGGAATCTCTTGTGCACAAGTCCGTCGTGGACGAACATGTAGGCGATCCCAAACGTCGTTATTCCCAGTCCCTAAACCCATTTAACCGAACAACGAACAGTCAACATTAGCAAATATGTAGTATATACAAAGATAATTTCTGTATTAAATTAATGCACAAGAATAAATTTTGGGTCATCATTAGCAAAACTGAATATGCATTATTTATGTATAAAATATCTTCAAATAGGTAGATCAAGAGTTTTTTTTTTTTGTAGTTTTTGTTATTAACACGGTAATTGTTATGTTTTATAAAAAGTTTTATTCTACTGTAAAACTGCATGTCCCTTTTACTTCCGAAAGTTTTCTTTGCATTTCCCTTGCTTTTGTAAAACTGCATGTCCCTTACTTCGGAAGTGTTATTTCCAAAAGTTTTGTTTCTTTTAAAAATAACACTTTTTATAAAACAAAAATGACATTTTAATTTTTTGTAAAACGGAAGGAGTAATTCATTTTGATGAAACATAATTTATACATTATTTTCGGTTTTGTTCCTCGCATTTTGGCCACTTGAAGCCAACATTTTGTCATCTACCTAATTAATCCATTAGGAGTATATTATACAGAGAGATTACTCGTGTAGTAGTTTAATTTAATTCATGTTTTTGGGGCGGTGGAAAAACACCCACAAAATTATACTAGTACTTTCGGTTTCGGTGATTTAATAAAAAAGGGTAACATAAAGTGCAAGAGTCAAAGGCCAATTATTGTTGCTGCTCCATGGTTTCTTTTGAGTTTCGGATAATGCCGAAGAAAAAAAGAGAGAAAAAGGACTTACGGCACCAAAGCAGAGACCAGAGACAAGTCCTTTATTGAAGAATCCATAATAGAGAAGACAAATCGCAGGAACCGCGTTTGTTATAGCAAACACATCGTTTAACTCAAACGCTCCTTCTCTAGGTTTATGATGAGACTGCCACCACAAACAAAAACAGGATTTAAAAAAAAAAAAAAAAAAAATCACAAAGAAGATTTTGATTTTGTAGCAGTAAACCCGAAAAATCCAAAATACCTCATGCATGTTCCACAAAGAAGCGTGCCACAGAGCTCTATGAGCCCATCTTGCCCAAAACTCCATCCCAACCTTTAAATCCAAACATTTAAAAAAAAAAATTGTAAACAAAAAGAGACTAAACAAATGTGAAATGTGTTTTGCGTTAAGAATCACGTTTTAAGTCTATTATAAAAATTGGTAATTAAGGCTACTACAATAATGCGAAATGAATCGAAACTGGAACTTACCGCAGCACCAACGGAGAGAGCAAATGTACCAAACATTTCTGATACAGGCACTTCACCTCCCTAAACCGAAACAAAAAATCGAGTTTCAGTTTCAAAACTCGTACGAAAAATATTGATTTTCTTTTTTCTTTAAGTTTTTTTACCTCCATTTGCCAGGAAAATCGGTAATAAACGGCCATGATTGCCATGGAAGTAATACCAAAGCTCGACATCACAGCCGCGATTAGATAAGTGAATCTCTCATTTTCCTTCCTCTCCGCTTTCTGGAGACGCCGCGACGTCGCCAAGTTCTCAGTAGAGCTAGTGCTTTCCGGTCTGTCGTCCATGGGAGAGCTCTGTTTCCGATCGTCAACAACGAAACAGACGGTAAGGATCTTGCGCTGTTTGAATCCGTCGAATCGGAGAGACGGAGAGAAGACGGCGGAGGATATAGTGTGACTGTGGCGGGAGTTAGAGGAGGAGAAAGATCGGCTGAGTGGTTTGAGTGTTACGGAGACTGATGAGAGTCCTGCCATGAAGGAGCTAGTAGAGGTTTATGATACTTGAAAGAGAGAGAGAGAATGTGTGGTGAAGGTTACAGAGACAAGAGTTAAATGCAGAGAGGCCACAATTAACTGTTTCGGTTGTGCTCTCTTTTGGTTTTCTGGGAGTTCAATTACAAAAACAATTTCAAATCCAAATATATAATAATAATTTAAAATCCCAATATACTTATTATTAATAGTATTAGCTTTCAATTAAAATAAATATAATTTTCTTACGGAGATTTGTTACTTTGATTGATTTGAAAATCCCATTTGAAACATGTGTGGTTGGAATTGTTTTTAATGTTTTGGTCAAAACTATTTATTAATCCTCTTTACCAAAAAAAAAAAAAATTATTAATAATTTTTATTAAATTTTACTTTTATGTTGAATATTAATAGATTTGAAAACGCTAATCTAATTATATATAAAAATTACGAATGTAAATTTTGTTATTCTAAAATCCACAATTTTAAATATTTTATAATAATTCTGAATTAACTTAAATTCGTAAACAGTTAAAAATCCCCGTAAACTACAATAACAATTTCTTTAAACATTCACATTTTCTTTTTAACATGCGTAGAAAACAAAGCACATGAAAACAAATATAAAAAAGTGACAAGAAAAGAACGTTCACACATTCGGTAGTGTGGCTTTTTTGAGTTTTGAGGTAACGAGAGGTGATGGGCCATTTTCTAGGATTTTTCCTACGTCATCGACAGCGAATCACTCCCACTTCTCTTAACTAACTCCACGTGGCCTCTTCTTCCACCGAATAGGCGAGGAGTATCACCATCTTCCATGTGTCGAATCTCTATTGGTTTATCTGTTTCATCAGGTTACACATGTAAGCTAAACGAGAGGTAGCTTCTATACGCTACAAGTGATTTTTACTACACAGTGAAGTTGTCACTGTAAAACATCTCGACCTGAAATCATTTCTATACACTACAAGTCTACAATATGACTTTTAAAAATCTTCACCTTGTATCATTTAAACAATTGTTGACTAAAGAGGAGTATGATCATATAAAGAGTACAATATTGATTCATCCCAAAAAAGGATACATCAACAAAGTAAAAGAATAAAAACCTTTGATTCGGTTATCCATCCAAAATTGTGACCCATTTTTAGATGAGATTCTAGCAATACAATCTAGCTAACTGCAAGAAGATATATCCACGTCAGCTTCCAATTTCTTTTTCACAACAAAAGCATTTTTGTATTTTGCTTTTTCATTACAAGAACCCAAATAGCGAACGTATCGCTGTATTAGGAACATGACAATTGACATCTTATCTAGTAATTAATATTTTCTGATGAGATGTATGCTTGTGGCCTTGTGGATTCTTCATAATTAATTCAAATATTTTATTTCCCGTGTACCTCATATTTATAAATGTTTATTCTTGATGCATGTTTAAAATATGTATGAAATAAAAGTTCACAACACATATATATATATATATATACTCCGTCTGCGGAGCATATAAAGCCCGTAGACGGTGATAAATAAGGCCATGATAAACCATCTTTATATCCAATACATACTAAAGTGTTGTTTGTGGCAATCAAACATTATTTTATATTAAGTTTTGCAATATTTTTTCTTCATTTTACCCCATATCTAATCTAAAAATTTAAACTAAATTTCCTTATAAATTAGCAAATTGTATGAATTTTGGCTAGTAATTTACTCTAAATCACAAATCAAACTAAATCTAATATTAGATGAACATTACTACAATGAAAACAAATATTTATCAATTAGGAAATACATGTCACATTGTTCAACCGTTGTTAATAATAGAAGACGAAAAGAGGTGAAAAATTACAACGAAAGAGAAAAACAAATTAGTTCGTTTAATGGCTATGTGTTGCCATAATATTTATTGTATTATTAATTTTTTTTTAATTAGTTGTTAAAGTTAAACAAAAATAATAATTTTTCTATTACAATTAATGTTAATAACTAATTAGCTGGACCCCTAGTTTTAAAAAAAAAAAATTAGGCCCATAGACCAATGTTTCTTTTTCTAGTGCATAGGCACCCCCTTTCCATCTTCTCTAATAAGTATCTTTTTAGAAATATACACACATATTAAAAAATATTTAATTTTATATTTTTTCAAAATAAAATATGTTTTATTATCAATCTTAAAACAACTTAACCACTTAACCAGTAAGAATTCAATCTGCATAATTCAAACAATCAAAATAGCAAAATACAATTAATTTTGTATTGAAATATGTAAAGACCACTATTTATGAACAATTTTTTTTTCTAAAATATTTATAGGAGAACAGAAAGAGTATCTTATTATATAAAGCATGATGCACCACGTCGCAACACATATGATTTTTATAACTCATAAGATCGCGCCATGTGTTTTGATTAATTCTAAAAGTATTAAGATCGTGACATGTGTCATGAAATAAGAAAAA